>MU109312.1:0-17254 GCA_012274485.2 Sinapis alba | reverse complement strand
TCACATGCTTGTGAGGATGAAAATGTATCAAAAGATAAAACATATCAATCTCACACAACATATCAATCAAAAGATCGGTTGTAGAGAATTTCACAATCGTATGACAAATTGTAAAAAACAACAAAGAATAGGTTTAAGGAGAAGCAGATTGAGGTCGATCAAAGTTGGTATATCACCAGATTACTGGTCAAGCGCATTTATCATCCGTACCGTACGTGGTTACCCATTGCCGTCACTTCACATCGAGAATGGTAATCCAAGTCTACCATAGGCCTGAGCTACGCTTGTAATTTTATATTTCATGCTTTCCAATAGAAGAATGCTTGTTACAATATATAGTTTGCTATTTACAATCATTTTTATAATTGTGACTTAGTTTTGCGCAATAGGTGAATCAAAACTGAAACGTGTTAGCGTCCCAATCCCGCGTTCTTACCACTCTATCACATTGTATTGTATGGTATTATTTCGGTTAATATTAAACAAATGGTTTACATAATAGTTCTTCGAAGGTAAAAAAGTGCAAGCAGCAGCAACGACTACACACAGCTATCGAAAATTTATACCAAAGATTGAAGAATATAGCCAAAAATGTAAATAAAAAACAATTGTAAAAAGTACACATGCATGCGTTATGGTGTATATAGGTAGGAGAATTGTGGGGGTCACATGGAGTTCAGAGAAAGAGCAGAAGAGTGCCCACCTCGTCTGTGGTTTAGGTCATCGGGCTCTGCGGATACCAAACACCATCATGCATGCCCAACCATCAAATATAATATCCCCACATTTCCCCCCTATATATATAAAAAAATAAATACATGCTTTAGCAATTTCTTCTCCTTATATTTATTTATTATTAGCGTTTCATTCTTTCTTTCACGCTCCCTTTATATGGTTTCCTTTTAGTTTGATTCAACTTCCAATCATGCATCTATACATATTTTATGAATGTAACATTCAAGTAATCTATCTTATTATTGACATTTTTGACAGGTATTGTCATCATATTCCTCTCCACTCTCTGCCCATCCACTTGCCTCATTTCTAAAAAAGCTAATATTTTATTATTTCTCAAGTCACCCATGAGTCATGACCACCCTTTCTCTATAACATGCATAACTAATAAGAGCAACTATGGTACTTCATGTTCTTACATTTTTGTTACAACATAAAAAGATGCACGTACATCTATTTTACACATTAGTAATAAGAAAGCCATCGATCAGCCGCAGTAAAAAACAATTACTGTAAATTTATCATTCATTTTGATAACCACAAATGATTGTTGAAGATATAAGAATTTTCCAAGTGCAAAGTATACAAAATAATAAATATACATATTGAAAATTATTTACCTTATATGACCATAATATTTTCACATACAAAAAATTCAGTTAAACATATACTTATTAAATAAACACGAACGAGTCGAACGTCCACTGGCCTCGATATTCCCAGGTTCTTTAGTTAGGGCTGATACACATGATTAACTTATGATGCTATTTTTCGTAAGACTTTAGTGAAAAGATAAAGTTGTACTACTGTTAAAATATTTTAGGAAATGAGTGATTTTTATAGAAAACAAAAAGGAGAATGCAATGAGTGATCGTTTTTCTGTGAAAATCGATTGTTGTAAGTGAAAATTTAAATTAGTTAACGATTGCTACACATCTAATGGAACATGTTTTTCATCACTCATAAACTTCTGTATGTAACAATTGTTTTTATAAATTTTGAGTAATTAATTGACAAAATATATGTATATTGAAAACTATAGAAGATTGATGTGGATAGCCTCTACTTAAAATTATAAGAATACTGTGGAAGGCCTCTACTGGATGCAAAATAAATGGACATGCTTGGATTATATATGGTCTAAACTCTAAAGACTTATCTAAGCATAAAATATTTGACCCAAAAAAGACATTATAAAATGAAGATTTTTTTTAAAATAAGAACACATCCGTAAACTGTTTTCGTTATCACGAATAATTAAAAGAGAAATCTAAAGTGGAAGAGAAAGCTGACCCCAAAAAAATTGGAAGAGAGAACTACAATATAATTAGACCATGTTCATTGGAGGTTCTTAGGGAGTGGTTCTTAGCGGAAGTTAAGAATCGATTTTTAAATAAGGATTTAAGAACCGGTTCTTAATTTTTTCTTTGTTAAAATTAAGAACCGGTTCTTAATTTCCACTAAGAACCCTTCCCTAAAAACCTTTCAATGGTCTTAAAGCTATAGAATAAACCCAATCCCATTAAAGGAAGCAACACATTAGGGCTAAAAATAAACTTTTCAAGGATATCAGTACATTTAATTTCTTTGAAGATAAATTAATAACTTTGGCTATCAATTCTGTCACCGGGACATAGTCTGAAAAAAAAGCGATTAGCTGGACCGATCACACTCCATTTCACCCTTTTTCTCGCATATGCATACCTTTCGCCCTTTTAAAGTCAATAAAATCCAAATGAATTAAACTTTAACAGGAATATTCAATATATTGTTAAATCAGTTTGAGTAAGAAAAAGAAAAAGTGTAGCTCTAAATTATACATGAAGTATACATATATGATCTCTACGTACATGAAATAATCCATAATTTCAGATATTTTTATTGAATCTAAAGCTGACAGACAGAGAGACCATCACACTCCTCATCTCTTTCTTACATTCCCACAAGCTTCCAAACAAAGAGAATTAGTGGAAAGTATGATTTGCAGAGGAATCATTCTCTTCCTCGTCCTCTCTCACTCACACAACCCTACAACACATATCATATAAATTTTAAAAGTACCATACATAAAATATTTGTTAATAAAAAAAAGAAATAACTAAATAAACAAAACCCTTATCTTCTTCATAAGAATCATTTCATCTCCACAAAACCATCCCTTCTTAAAGCTCTCTTCTCATTTTTCTCATTAACCCATCCATACATGGCCTCATGCTGAGATCATATGACCAATATGGTTCCTCTTAAACCCTCACCGCTTTACGGCGTTTTCAGCTACGGCGGAGGCGGCTTCAGGGAGGCGGTGATGATGAGAGAAACAACAATAAACAATCAAGATTCTAGTGGAGAAGCATCTTCTAATGATTGTTATAACATCTCTCCCTCTCCGGCTAACAAAGACGACGGATCCGCCTCAAAGAACGGCGTCGTTTCTTCTACTAACATAGAAGAAGGTAACATAGACAAATCTTGGTTCCGCTTAGGTATTGGCCCTGAGGAAAACAACAACGCGACATCATATAACCTCCAACGTTGTTGTAGTAAAAACGCAAGTGGAAGAGAAAATTCGTTAGACCTCAGTTTATTCACCTCATCCTCAACCGCGGAAGAAGCGGTTAGAAGTAGTGTAGATCACCCGCAACCGCAGCAACCGCTATATTCTCATGTCACGATGCGTGGAGCGCCTTTGGTTTACAATCACCAGTTATTTCGGCCTCAAACGTTACTAAACCGCGGCTATTCGTTTCCATTTTCAAAGCCATGGATACCTCAATATACGGCGACGTTTAGACCATCATCAATAGGAATGATGAGTGAGTGTGACGTTACTAACAATAATAGCGTTACAAGGAATTGGTGTGATCAGGAGGAAGGACCTGGACCAAGCTCGGAGTTTAGGGTTATTGATCCTCCAAAAAGATCACATTCTGGTCTTTGGTTTCTTCTTCAAGCTTCACAATCTCAGTAAATAAGAGCTCTCTTACTTTCTTTTTTTTTCTTTAACCATTTTTCAGTTTGGTTCAGTTAATCTTAATGGGTAATATTACTTCCCTTGTGTATATTTGATAACATAGGATTTTGAACGCAGGGAAAAGGAACCGTTCTTGCCTCAAGTAAACAAAAGCTACTTGAGAATCAAGTAAGTCTATATTGTCTCAATTGCATTATTTAACTTATTTGTTTACGGAAGTTACTAAGATTATTTTATATTCTAATTTTTTCGAAAAAAAACAATTTGAATTTGCATGGATAAAGGGATGGGGGAATCACAGTTAGATTACTAATTAAGTACCTTATGAAGAAGCTTCAGTTGGATACCGAGTCTGAGGTAAATACCTAAAAGTCCAACTCTTGTGTTAATGTTTCTTAATCTTCTAAGTTTTGTCGATATGAAATGAAAATGACATTACAACTTAATCCCCAACTTATTAGGTCACACGTCTGATGTCATGGTGTCGTAATGTATATAACTTAGTTCAAATAAATCTTAGCTAGATATTTTCAAACTTTAGTAATTAATATAGGCTAAGTGATGAAACCAATTTATGAGTATTGAGGGAACACAACATCCTTGATTTGATGCAAAACTAAATAATAAACGTGAATAATCTAGGGCTGGTTTTGAATTCGATTCCTGCTGTGCTCAATCAACCAATTTTAAAACGAATTATACATGATTATGGATTAAAGATTCATCGATCAAAAGATTAGCTTCTTAAGTAACTCTTCAATAGAAAGTTTGATCACCCAGAAATTTCGTCTCACTTTTGGAAAAGTGCTTAATTAGGTTTGTTGACAGATCGCTGCTCGAAGTACCCACCACCTTTTTTTTTTTTTTTTTTTTTTTTGGTAAAATGTTAAGAAGTACCCACCACCTTATATATAATTATTATAATTATTGCTGGTATATGATATATTCTCATAGGAAACTGGAAAACGAGAGGGGAACTGCAACTGGCTTTTTCATTAGTTTCAGGCCATAATATAGTTACATTTAACAATAATTTACAATAATGATATTTTGGAACAAAACAAGTCTGAGTAATCAGGCATGCTTGCGTTGAGAATAGTATAAACCAGAAAAGAAAGTATATCTTACATGCCTATGTGTGTGTAGATGCTCTCGTAAATCAGAATTTACAATAATCTAAGTGTATTCCATGTTCCTATGAAGTCTAGATAGGCTCATATGTACATGTTTATGCGATATATATGATGTCGTGTGCCCTACAAGAATCAACTGCATGTGTTGGTGTGTTTGTATGTGTATGCACATAGTGCATTTAATCTTTCAGGTTCAGAACCGTTTAGATATTAGGTGGTGAAACAAACAAAAAATTGAGTTTCAACGTAATTGGACGAGACTAGCTAATCTACTCGGCTACGTATCCCATTAATAGATTAGATATTGCTAATTTATTATATACATGATAATATTATTTTACATAGTAAAAGGAATGTTTATAAACGGCTAACACTTTCTAAAACACTAGTATAAATTAACGTTTAAGCATCCTTCTACGTGGTCATAATTCATTGATGATTTGATGTCGTCTTGATTGTAGAAATTAGAGATCGTTTCTACTAAGACACACACACTATAATAATTTTTATAACAAATAGTATGATTCAAGTTCATTGATGATTTGATTAGATTTGATGCCGTCTTGGTTATTGATATTAGAGATCATTTTCTATTATAAGGCCCACATTTTATCATTGTTTAGATAATAAGTAATTCGATTTATAGATTTGACAACATAATACTTCAAAATTCCCTAGAACCAATAACTTAATGTATGTATATGCAAAGCCAGCTCTAGAAGAAAGCCAATAAAACTTGTGATTTCGGCCGCCAAATATTATAATTTTAAACGCCACATATGAATAGAAAATTTTCAGTACCTTAACAGTTGGATTGATGTTATAATTGTTATAGGTTCACATTTTTTACATCTGAAATTAATGAGTTTTACTTCATAAGAATTGAACATGAAAATGCTTAAGTTCCCACGTTTTAGCTTGTTTTTAGAGCATGCATGTAGTCATAAGAATATATTGATATTTGGTCCGACTAATTAATGCATTTGTGAACATAAAATACTTTTGTACTTTAACTAGATAACACCATAATAAACAAATGGGTGAAGTATAATATTCTTACTCAAATAATCATTTGATGAAAACGTGATTTGAAAGCATTGATGCATGCATGGTTAACTTTGTCTTTTCCATCGAGCGAAAATAATTCTCTTTCCCACCCACAAGCATTTTTAAGTTTCCCTATTTTTGGGAGGATGGTTTAATACTTTCCTAGTCAGTTAAATTAGTTGATACTCCATTTAATAGTCAATCCAAATCGGAACTCAAGCATTATGCTTGCTAAGGTCAGCTATTCTCTTAATTTGACTATTCTAGCCAAGTCATGGTAGCTTGTACTAAACAGAAAATTCAATGGCCTCCTCCAACATTGGCTCGCTCCGGAGTAATCCATCAACTCATATTTCATCTGAAATGCATTAGACCAATAATTATTTCAGAATTCTTATGATGAAGTTTTTAAAGTAATATAAAAACTCAAACCATGCAATAATCATGCTTTTATATTTAACCTTGTTTTTTTAACTTTTTTGCGTAGGCTGCATCTATTCCTTCTAACCTTATGTAAATCTTTACAAAACATTCATTTCTTAATGAAATTCACAAATTTGACAAAAGAAAAGAAGAAGTGCAAAATGCCGCATGATAATGGCAAGTGGTCCACTTTGGTGAATTTTGAAATAACTTGATCATTTCCACATCAACCAATCACATTCCTACACTACAACAAAACAACGTATTTATTAATAATTAAAATAAACAAAGAGAATTTAAAATTAGGTTTGAGCGCTTGACAGTTCAACAGCAGAAATATAACACTTTGCATGGAAACGTGATTTTGAGGTGCGACCAATATAATTCTAAAATTGAAATCTTGTTGGAAGTTATTCGAAAATAGACGACTAGTGATGGAATACTATTCTTTTTTATATAATATTTTCGAACTTGAATAAATTGCATTACCTTTTACTGTCAGCTGATCACTTTTTGGCTCTTTCGTTTTTCAATTCGTATCTTTGGCGTCAAGTCGAGGAAAGTGGAGTTTTAGTTTGAAGCTTTTTTTTTTTGTTTACGCATATTTTACATTAAAAGTATCTTCAATTCATTGTTATTTTGATCTCTAAATGCTGGCAATACAATAAAAAATATGTTTCAATTCATCTTTATTTTTTCTTTAAACAAAAATTGCTATAATTTTTCTTCTAAATATAGAGGCAAAAATAGCATCTCTCTATTATAAAGATATATTTTTTATATTTTCAAAATAAATTTATATTTAAACTATTGTAACAGATAAAATAAAATAGAGTTAATTTTCAACTTTCATAGATAAAAGATATTTATTATGAAATAAAAATATAATATTGTTTTTAGAATTAAAAAGAAATACATTGGAAGATATTCTTATTTTAAAGTTACTCAATTTTAAAGAAAAAAAAAGAAAATACATTGCAAACAGTATAACTAAGTCAACAAACAAAGCACAAATTTCTTTACATGTTAACAAAGTTAAAAATAAAAAAGACTCACAAAGATAGAAATTTAAGTGGCTACCATAGTCATAGACAGATAAATGTTTTCAAAACCCCAGTTTATCTAACCGGTTAATTTGCAGATCCTGTGCCATGTATTCTACTTTAACCTCTTAGTCTATCCCTGTCACACATATATGGATGGATATTTTATCATGTGATTTTGACTCTTTTTGGTTTATGGATGCAAACTACTGAAACAGATAGAAATAAGATGCAGAGGACAACAATTATCGCCCTTGTTGACAATGCAGCATGTAAGAGATACCATTTGGAGTCCAAAATCATCATTACAATCATCATCATCTTCTTCTTTCACTTTGCTTCGGGATTCATCAACTAGTGATTATGTCATGATTTTGCATTATGGTAGAGCTGCTTAATCTTTAATTTATTATAATAATTTTTGCTCTCCATGTAACATTCTTTTTATATCACTTTGTACCTATCGCGTTTTAAATATCCCTCTCTTATTGTTGGGTTTTCGATCTCATTTCATCCTGGCCAGAGCCGGGCTTGAGCATATGATTATGAAACATTTGACTAGGGTCCCCCACAAAGTGGGGGCCCCAATTTACAAAAAAAAAAGTTTTTTTTTTTTACAAAAATTATTGGTTTGTATATATATATGGGTTCATATAGTTATATATAATGCAAATGTACAATATACTTTTTATGCATACATTTAATAGAAAATATTAAAATTTGGTTTATTATAATTTAAAATGAATAAAACTACCATAAAAACATATCAGTTTTAGAGTAACAGAAAGTCTGAAACTAATACTTTTTTTATTTAAATAAAAGTCTGAAACTAAAACTACTATAAAAACATATCAGTTTTTTATTCTCTTAAATAGCTCATTTTTAATATTTTTTTAAAAAAAAATTGAAACTCATCCCTAAAATTTCACCCCTTAACTCTAAACCCTAAGTCTAGATTAGTTAACCATATGGATAAAATATTTATTTACTTATTTAATGAAATATTTTGGTTATTTTCTTTCTTAAATGCTATTTTGTGAAAATAAACTAAAAAGTTATCCTAGAAAATTTCTCAAATATATAAGATAAATATAATTTTAACTAAGTTTTCACTATAAAATATTATTATTAATTTTAAATAAAATTTTTTTTTTTTTTGAATAGGGCCCCCGGAATTTTAGGACCGGCTCTGATCCTGGCGCATAAAAGCGCTCATATTATATCCCATTGTAAAGAAGTGTAGTCTCAACTCCAAAACATCGAACGAGCCAACCAACTTGTCTGAGCTCTTTCCTGTAAACCTTAGACACGTTGTTATTACCTTAGGTTCCTATATCTGCTTGGTTTAGTTCCTCTTTAGACTTCTTCACTATACGCATCAAGCATGTACAATCAGACGATTGTGGCTATCCACCCATGTGTTTGAGATTCTGTCTATCTTCCCCATGGTTTACATAATATGCACACTCTATTAGCTATAGCTTCATTGTTTGATTGTGTATGTTTGATGTCATTTTTGAATCTTTACTAGTTGTTTAAATGAGCAAACTCCATTTAAACTCAGGTACCTTCATAACTTGTCTCTTAAGGCATGTTAACACGATGGGTTTTACATTATTCTTATATCCCTTTAGATGGGCCGCGAGGGTGCTTGTGAACAGCAACAAAGACTCGTTATCACGGACGCAAGGCATGTGTGTCTACTCTAATATCCGTCTTTCCTCTATATCAGTGGAATGTCTAAGAGATGATTATATTAACACGATGGGTTTGCAAGGAGTAAGACTCCCAAGCCAAGTTGCAAAATTTTCCAAGTTAGTGCCTCACTTTGGTCTTAAAAGTTGTTTAGCTTTTTTGATAAATTACTGATTTATGCTCTCAATACGTTTCTTTTAAATCACCAAATGAGGAAAAACAAAGATTAGTTTGGCTACATAAAGTGGAGACATTTCCATCATTAACTAGAAACAAAAAAAAACATTCTTCCTAAACTCTTGGAGGAATATGGTTGAGTAAAAGGCTCTAACTGGTGATCATGAAAGGAATAATAGGAACAAAGGGGAAATGAATGAAGATGAACAAAATAAGAGGAATACTTGTTCCTTATGTTCTTTTCCAAATTTATTAAGGAATAATTTTGTTCTATAATTCCTTAAATTGAAAAAAATGAGAAAGAACATTGAAAAAAAGATATTCCTTGCAGATGGTATCAAATTTAAGGAATGAAGAGAAATTAACTATTCTCACTCATTCCTTTGGTCACCATTTAGAACCATTTTTATGGTTGGGAACAGAAAATCACTGGCAGTGTCAAAGCCAAAAAGGAAGATAGCTTTTGGCTTCTTGGACACATTTGGGTTGGGAACTACTCTGTCTCATCCTAAGGATTTGGTGGAGGTTAAGGTTAGTAAAGTTGATGGTGCTGCAGATAACTGCAACATCCAAATTATCATCATACGGTGAGTTCTTTGTCTATTGGTTTAAGTTAATCCTGTGTGTCATATATTCTGAGAAAATGTATTTCATGTTTTGATATCTAACTATGCTTCTTGATGGATGAAACCAGTCATCTTCAATTCAAAGATTTAACAATACAAGTAAAAGCTCACATTGTAGTCTACCTTTCAATGTAAACACAACACTCAAATTCCAAGAACATACACTTCCTTCCTACAAGGTTCACATCTTTACAACAACAAAAAAAAACATAAAAAATCCGCTTTTCTGGCTTTTTCGCCAGATTAAATAAGCCATTCTTAGTGATAAACCTTTTTGCCAAAATCTATTTTATACTTACATAAACTCAACACATCATATGGAAAAACATCAAAACTCTTCAGGAAGAGGATGACCATCCAAGAACGCTTTGAACAGCACAAGTGATCTCTCAGGCTGTGAGAATGGGACCTCGTGTGCCGCTCCTCGTACCGTTGCAAATGACAATACATTTCCATAGACTTGTGTCCACCCACCCACCTGAAACAACAAACCCAACATGTTAGTTTTTTGTTTTAAAAAAAAAATATTTTTTCTATTAGAGGGTGATGTTTTGTTTACTTGTTGTCCTGCAAACCAGACTCGATAAGGCACACTCGTTCTCAGTCCCAACCGTTTGGCTAATCTGCTCACTAAGGTTCTACTTCCTGTCAACGGGATCACAGAATCTTGATCTCCACTGTTCTTGCAAGAAAAAAACATTCAACGTTAAGTCATTAAAGAAAGTAAAAAAAAAGGTTTAACAGAGAGACATTGATGATGTCTTTACCTGTAGACAAGAACTGGAACTCCAGCTTGAACAAGGCTCCCTACGATATTAATCGTCGGTTTTTCCACATCAAGCATTTGGTAATCAAGCACACTGTTTTCATCATGACAAAAACATTAATAACTACTAACATCAATAGTAATCATCTGCAAACTGTTAGAAAAGAAGGTGACACAACTACTAACTTGCTGCAAACTGTCCATTCACGTACTCCAACAAGCCGAGCATGAAGAGCTTCCTGCACATCTCTTCGGTTTAGATAGTTAACTGTCTCATCTTCCACACAGACATCCACTGATTCTCCCACTTGCTGTTCATTACAAGGAGACAACAAAGTTCATAAACACAGCCATTAAGAAAATAACAAAGCTCTAATATATATATGTTTCTTGTGACTCACGTTAGGGCTTACGACTTTGGATTGAGATAACACAGAGGAAATGCAGACATCGAGTGTAACGTCATATTTATCAACAAACCTACTCGTCTCAGTGTTAACTTGGCTCATCACTTTAGAGCATATACTAGACATTGACCCTCTGTAGTACTCACTCACATAGCGTGAGTAGTTACAGTAAGAAGTGAACAGTTTGAATGTTGAATCCGATATCAAGCCGTGAGACCAGAAGTACTCAGCCCGTGAGTTGAAGTCAGTGGAAAACTCCAGAACAGGATTACCAATCTACAAAAGAAAAAAGGATTAAAGGCAGAATCATTGAAGATCATTGAAGAGATAATGTTTATACACTTACAGCAATTCCTCTGAGATTAAATAAATGGTGTTTCTTGTTGTACTCAATCATTAGCTCAGCTAGTTGGGGAACATAATGGCCTACATTTGCATCAAAACATTAGCCACAAAAACTATGATTAAGAGCTTGAAATGATTGAGAGAAGAGAGGAAAAAAAAAAGTAATTACCAGCATAGCTTTCACCAGTGATGAAGAGACTTCTATTGAGATAGTTAGGGAACTTGAGGAACCATCTTTGCAAGAACACAAGGTTGTCTTTTGCTGAAGTGGGAACAAAAAAAAAAAGACAGAAGAGAGAAAGTATGTTTGAGATGTGAAGACAAAAGAAAGAAACAAGAAGAAGAGAATAATAATCTTTCAGATGTGATCTGCAAAAAAGGTTGAATTCTTTTGTTCTTTTTGTCAGTCTTGACACAGAACAAGAAACAAAAGCTTTTTTCAAAAAAAAAAAAAAAACAAGAAACAAAAGCTGATAAAAATAGTTTCAGAAAATATAAATAATATTTGCTTTTCCTGTAAAAAGGAGAATAAACAGAGATATGGCATTCACAGGTCACTGCATCATCATCATCATCATCTCAAAAATTCTAATTTAACAAATAGAAAACCAATTTGTATTTTTTTTTTTAAAGAAACCCTTTTGTGTAAAAGATGTCCTTTTGTTGTTGCTGAATTTAGAAAAAGGAAAAAGACACAAAAGTATGTGTTTCTTTAAGTCTAAATCAATAGATTCAGAACAGCTTTCTCTGAAGGATTTTGGCTTACAGTGTAATAAAAATCATATATTTTTAAAACAAGAATTCGAAAAGAAGAAACTTTAATTTAAATCAAGAAAAACAAAGAAAAGGTTAAGTGGGAGATTAACCAGTGATCATATCATTCACACTCTCATACGAAGAGCTCTGAGTTGAATAAGAGAATCCAACTCCAATAGGTGTCTCCAGATACAACATATTAGCCTCTGCAACCACCACCACCACCAAAAAAAAAAAAAAAAATCAAGAACTTCAAATGTGGAATCAAGAAGCTTAGTTTAGTTTTAATTACCTTGGTTCCAGCTATGCTGATTCTTGACCAAAACTGATCCTTTTGGTCTAAACGGTCCGTTCTCTGAGAATGCACCAACACCCAAAGATGAACATCCAGGTCCTGCATTCATCAAAGCCACATTTATTCTCTGATTTTTGTAAAAATAATATAAATATAAAATTGAAATGAAAACGAACCTCCATTGAGCCAGAGAACGAGAGGCTTGGAGGTAGGTTCAGTTTCAGCTTCGGCAAAGTAGTAAAACAGAGCCCTCTGTTTCTTTTCATCGACGGTGACATAACCAGAGTATTGCTGGAATCTGACCTGAGGTTGACCGGGTAAACGGGTGACCCGGTCGGAGTGGGATAGAACAGTGGAGAAAGAGCTCAGGAAGAGGATTAGGGCAAAGGAGACTGCAAGGCATTGGAGAGAAGGAGGAGGAGGAGACATGATAATGTCACTTCTTCTTCTTCTTCTTCTTTGGTGTGTTTGGTAATGCCGAGAAGAAAAGAAGAGGAGACAAGTGATGACTTTGGGTCTTTGTTTACCCACTTGCTTTGCTTCTTTGCATTTTATATCAAGATTCACATGTATCTTTCTTGTTTTTATGAATTATTTTTTAATTTGATTTATAATTTTATAATTTAGGATTTAAGTATTTTACTCTTTTATTTACTTAATGGGAAACTCAACTGATGGTCTGAATTCAGTATGCATAAAATAGAGGAATTCACATTTACTGTAATAATATTATTTCTTCTGGTTCAATACATAAGTTGTTTAAAAGTTTTTGTATTTCACATTCTAATTTATTTTTAAAGTCCAATACAGAAATAGAATAATATTTAATTACAAATAAAATTTGTTATTAATAATTTTCTTTCTATAATTAAATGCTAAATACAAAGAGTATTTATCTTAATATTTTGTGTTTATAACAATTTATATATTGAAATAGAGGAAATATGTTTATAGAAGTTTATTATTTATTTGTTCAAAAAGAAGAAAATAGATGAATAAAAGAGGAATATATATACATTTGGAAAGGAACTATTTACTACGTGACACTAGAAATTAAATCGTTATGAGGTGAATTAGACTAATCAACTGACTAACTAATAACGGTTCAAACTTGTTATCTTTGAATATTTTTGCAAGCAAATGGAGCTACCGTGGCTGGACTTCACACAACTAACTCCCCCAACCCTACAAAAGTCAGTCTCTTTATCCATTTATACTTAATTGTTTTTTTATATCAACTAAATTTTATTTATATAATTCATTTAGCTTTTACAGTTATTAAATTCTAATTAGCCAACGTCTTTAGCGCTTTAGTGTTGACGGATATCTTGAATATTTCTTCGTAAAAAAGTAATAGAAAAGTTATCAAAGAAAAGAACGAACGAGAGATTTTAACTGAGTTTATAGAAACTCATTTTATATCTATCATTTTAAATAACTAGTATTCTAAATATTAAAAGATGTTGTAGAAGTATAAATTAACTTTTTAGTAATACTGATGGCTTTTGATATAGATTAGAGATTTGACATTTATGCCATGTTCCTTTTTGATGTTGGATATAAATGTTCAACTTGGTGTTTTAATTATTATTTCATTATTATCTAAATGTAGTATTTGGATGTAAAATTTATAATTTTTCTTGCTAAAATATAAAATTATATTTTTGTCAAAACTGAAAATTATATTTTTTTATTAAAACCAAAAAAATATTTTTTTTGTCAAAACTACGAAAACGTGTTTTCCCGTAAAAATTATAAAATTATATTTTTATTAAAACCATACATCAAATTTCTTATTAAATCATATATCATGTTTTCACACTAAAACACACATAATCATATTTTCTAAATATGTAAAAATAGTTTTTTTATCAAAACTGTAAATCAATTTTCTTTCTCTATAAATGATATTGGTGAGAACGATTTTTTTGTATAGATGTTGCAACCAAATACAAAAACAAATAGATTTAGTTGAACAATAGTATTGGTGAGAACGACTTTTTGTATAAATGGTAAATTTAATCGATTACTTTTACAACAAAATCTCTGCATCCAGTGCAAATCACCATCAAACATGAGAAACACGATCAAACGACTTTCATCAATCTAATAGTTTAACTAAGACTCTAGTACAATAACAAAATTGCTAAAATTCTGAAAGTTACAATTCGACTGTTAGAAATAGAGATATTGTGCGTTGTATCAATGTTTGCTATCAATATACTATCCACTAAAAACATGCAGAAGATTAGTTTGTTTATCAAACGTTATTTGTAAATTGTATATGTGCGTGACATTTGTGTTTACTATTTTCACAATATTGTAATTAACAAAATCACGAAAATAAAAGCATTATCTAGATATTGTATCAGTGCGGTTGGCATTTATGTTTATTACTTTTATAGTGTAATTAACAAAATCCTTCCTTCCAGAAAAAAAAATAACAAGATCACAAAAGGTCTAAAATACTTAGAGATAAATACAATAATTTAGCTGTAATAGAAAAAACAGAATGACCTAAAGAGAATTATGTCTATCTAACTGATAAGTTATACAATAAAACAATAGTAGATTGAGAAGAACATGAGTGTAGTCCAGTTATAATTTACATTTTAGCTAGGCATGGTCGATAAACAAGAAAAAGGCCAAAATTTTGAGAATTACAACGACAAGAGTGGTATGGTATGCGTGTAAAGGAGCTTTTAACAATGGCTCTCGCAGAGACCACTGAATGCAATTATGCCTTTCAGCAATTTTATTACTTTAAAGGTTACCTTTTCCGCATTTTTCTGCTTTCATATTATTTCGGCCCCTATTACACTGGAATTTAAATGTGATGGTGTTCATCGCAATAGTTCCATGACAAGATACAGATAAAGAACCAAAAAAAAAACAAATATTTCACTAGATTAATAAATAAATCCTTCAAAAAAATTGTATTGGACATATCAGTAGTGAACATATAATATAACACATCAAATTTGTACGTAAACATTTTTGCTTTCTGACAGAAAACCTTGAATCTTGAATATAGTATATGATTTACTAGGCTATTCGATGACTTCATTAAATTCTTTTAAAGTGTTTAATTTGACAATCACTAAATTCATTAAAGTGTTTAATTTGACAAACACAACAAAAAGTTTGTTCGGTTAATGTAATAAATTTGACATTTTAACCAAAAGTAGAACACGTACAAAATATTTATTTATGATTTAAGTTATAAAACCATGTAAAATTATTTGAAATAAAATATTGAATCAAGAAGATTTACGATTGCTAATCCGAATGCGTGTTTTAAATATTTGAATCAAGAAGTTTTAAGATCATGTTGAGATTTTTTTAATAGGAAATTTTGAATAGTTCGTAAAAAAGATTTTGGTACTAAATTTCATTCATAAAGTGTTATTGAATAAACTTTCAACTGGTTAAATCCCTGCTGCTAATCCTATGGAGTATTAAAAAACTCATGTATTGTTATGAGTAAACCCTAAAAGGAGTGGTATATTATGAAGACTAAGCGATAATTAAACTGGATAAAAGGAAACAAACAAAAAGGGCATTGTTTACACCCAATTTGATGCTTCACGCCAAGCTTTCTCCATCTTTCCCAAGGCCAAATCATTTCTCCTTTTTAAATTTTCATTTTATTAAATTAATTCCTCGTCATTCCACCACGCACCATTTTAATTGAAAAGAGATTTCTCCTTTTTTCCGACGTATTTATAAATATTACCTTAACACTTAAAAAGTGGTAAGTCTTATGAATTCTATTTTTGTTTTTTTTGGGGAATGTGTATGGAATGATGTTATAATATGCTTTAGGGGAGCTTTGAGTGTAAGCGAAGTCTTTTTAACCTTTTTCTTATCCTTCTTCGAAGCTTTTGATGTATTTATACCTAATTATAATTTGTAGAAAAGCTAAATAACTTTCTGATAAAAATAAGAGAAACCTAAAATAAAAGGAACAATATTTTGACGTCACATATATATTCTTTTTGTAGGCATTCAAACAAAAATTCGAGACGATGTAAACTCATCGAGCCACATGTCTATTAAATGATTAATACCAATGGCTACGAGGCTACGTCTTTCAATTGTTTTTTTCCAAGTTAATTAAAGAATCTTTTTATGACAAAAACACACCAAATGGAAAAAGTATCAAACACATTCTTAACTTTTTAAGAAATATATGATTTAACAGAGATCATACCATTCATACATTTGAATTGAGTACCATGTCAAAATATCTTTTTGATCAGTGTTCAATGCTTTCTAGGATGGTTTGTCAAACGAGATATGATTGCTCATTGACACATAAGACTTATACGAACGTAGCCATCACGGAGAGGAGATAGAGATATGACATTGGTGACAATGATGATGATAATGGGGTCAAGGTAACAATGTTCCCCACTCGAGAATTTCGCCGAAAATTAATCCTATTATTCCTCTTATCTAGTCGCCGTATCATTTTCAAAATTCATATAAATCTTAATAATTATCGAATCTAACAGATAACTTCTTAAGCACGTTCATTCTTTGTTTGCGTCTTTGGTTTGTAGTTGTTATTGCAATTATAACATCCTTTTTACAAACTATTGATTTGTTGTAAACTTGTATCTTTTCATATGTTCGCGATTAAAGATTGTTTGTTCATAATTGATGTTATATAAACTAGGAGATCACCCGCATCTGGTGTCGTGGGGATTGAAAACTTATTTTGAATCTAATGTAAATCATTTATGATCGATGGATGGAAAACATATAAAGCAATATTTTCAATAAAATTTTCTTGTGTTACAACATTTTGAGTTACACAGTCCAAAGATATA
>MU109308.1:7206-17360 GCA_012274485.2 Sinapis alba | reverse complement strand
ACCCGGTTACTCTCCTTCCTTCATAAGTTACTTGGGTAACTTTGCACCTCCTTGACATGTACGGACAGTGTACGGACAAGACCCTATCTGTACACACACCCTAAATTTGCACAAACCCCAAATGTCATCCTTGATCGATCCCAACATGTCATGAGTTTCCTATGTCCGTACAAGGCCGTACCATCCGTACAAGTCTGTATGGATGCCCTATATTTGCACATCCTCCATTTGCTCCAAAACTTCACCAGAGTCATCATGCCCTCTTCAGTTCCTTCTTCCATACATTTCTCAGTTCATTTCAACAGTCAACAGTGAAGGGAATAGGAAGTGTTCTCTTTCAATCTGGTACATACCTCACTTGTGACAGAATAACCAATGTTCCATCCTCATTTAGGATCTAAACCAGGATGAATCACTATGTAAAAAGCTTTATTTGGAACCATTAATCAATGGATATTCTTTCATGAAGTTGAATACATCCCATAGGAGTTATGTTGAAGAAGTTATTCCACTTTCTAATCAGGATATCCATGTTTAGCCTTCTTGGACATATGTCAAGTTCTTGAAGCTTCTAATCAAACCAGGATAAATCACTATGTAAGAAGCTTGATTTGGAACCATTATTCAGTGGAGAGTATCCATGAAGTTGAATAAATCCCAAAGGAGTTATGTTTAAGAGAAGTTATTCCACTTTCTAATTAGGATATCCATGTTTAGCCTGTTTAGACATATGTCAAGTTCTTGAAGCTTCTGATGAAACCAGGATGAATCACTATGTAAGAAGCTTGATTTGGAACCATTATTCAAGCTTCTAATCAAACCAGGATGAATCACTATGTAAAAAGCTTTATTTGGAAATATTAATCAATGGATATTATTTCATGAAGTTAAATAAATCCCAAAGGAGTTATGTTGAAGAAGTTATTCCACTTTCTAATCAGGATATCCATATTTAGCGTGTTTGGACATATGGCAAGTTCTTCAAGATCCTAATCAAACCAGGATGAATCATTATGTAAGAATCTTGCATTATTCAGTGGAGAGTATCCATGAAGTTGAATAAATCCCAAAGGAGTTATGTTTAAGAAGTTATTCCACTTTCTTATCAGGATATCAATGTTTAGCATGTTTGGAAATATGTCAAGTTCTTGAAGTTTCTAATCAAACCAGGATGAATCACTATGTAAGAAGCTTGATTTGGAACAATTATTCAGTGGAGAGTATTCATGGAGTTGAATAAATCCCAAAGGAGTTATGTTTAAGAAGTTATTCCACTTTCTAATCAGGATATCCATGTTTAGCGTGTTTGGAAATATGGCAAGTTCTTCAAGCTTCTAATCAAACCAGGATGAATCACTATGTAAAAAGCTTTATTTGGAACCATTAATCAATGGATATTCTTTCATGAAGTTGAATAAATCCCATAGGAGTTATGTTGAAGAAGTTATTCCACTTTCTAATCAGGATATCCATGTTTAGCCTTTTTGGGCATATGTCAAGTTCTTGAAGCTTCTAATCAAACCAGGATGAATCACTATGTAAGAATCTTTATTTGGAACCATTATTCAGTGAAGAGTATCCATGAATTTGAATAAATCCCAAAGAAGTTATGTTTACGAAGTTATTCCACTTTCTAATCAGGATATCCATGTTTAGCCTGTTTGGACATATGTCAAGGTCTGAAGCTTCTAATCAAACCAGGATGAATCATTATGTAAGAAGCTTGATTTGGAACCATTATTCAGTGGAGAGTATCCATGAAGTTGAATAAATCCTAAAGGAGTTTTGTTTAAGAAGTTATTCCACTTTCAAATCAGGATATCCATATTTAGCCTCTTTGGACATGTGGCAAGTTCTTCAAGCTTCTAATCAAACCAGGATGAATCACTATGTAAGAAGCCTTATTTGGAACCATTATTCAGTGGAGAGTATCCATGAAGTTTAATAAATCGCAAAGGAGTTATGTTTAAGAAGTTATTCCACTTTCTAATCAGTATATCCATGTTTATCATGTTTGGACATATGGCAAGTTCTTCAAGCTTCTAATCAAACCAGGATGAATCACTATGTAAAAAGCTTTATTTGAAACCATTAATCAATGGATATTCTTTCATGAACTTAAATAAATCCTATAGGAGTTATGTTGAAGAAGTTATTCCACTTTCTAAGCAGGATATCAATGTTTAGCCTGTTTGGACATATGGCAAGTTCTTCAAGCTTCTAATCAAACAATGATAAATCACTATGTAAGAAGCCTTATTTGGAACCATTATTCAGTGGAGAGTATCCATGAAGTTGAATAAATCCCAAAGGAGTTATGTTTAAGAAGTTATTCCACTTTCTTATCAGGATATCCATGTTTAGCATGTTTGGAAATATGTCAAGTTCTTAAAGCTTCTAATCAAACCAGGATGAATCACTATGTAAGAAGCTTGATTTGAAACCATTATTCAGTGGAGAGTATTCATGGAGTTAAATAAATCCCAAAGGAGTTATGTTAAAGAAGTTATTCCACTTTCTAATCAGGATATCCATGTTTCGCCTGTTTGGACATATGTCAAGGTCTGAAGCTTCTAATAAAACCAGGATGAATCACTATATAAGAAGCTTGATTTGGAACCATTATTAAGTGGAGAGTATCCATGAAGTTGAATAAATCCCAAAGGAGTTTTGTTTAAGAAGTTATTCCACTTTCAAATCAGGATATCCATGTTTAGCCTGTTTGGACGTATGGCAAGTTCTTCAAGCTTCTAATCAAACCAGGATGAATAACTATGTAAGAAGCCTTATTTGGAACCATTATTCAGTGGAGAGTATCCATGAAGTTGAATAAATCACAAAGGAGTTATGTTTAAGAAGTTATTCCACTTTCTAATTAGGATTTCCATGTTTAGCATGTTTGGACATATGGCAAGTTCTTCAAGCTTCTAATCAAACCAGGATGAATCACTATGTAAAAAGCTTTATTTGAAACCATTAATCAATGGATATTATTTCATGAAGTTAAATAAATCCCAAAGGAGTTATGTTGAAGAAGTTATTCCACTTTCTAATCAGGATATTAGCCTGTTTGGACATATGGCAAGTTCTTCATGCTTCTAAACAAACCAAGATGAATCACTATGTAAGAAGCTTGATTTGGAACCATTACTCAGTGGAGAGTATCCATGAAGTTGAATTAATCCCAAAGGAGTTATGTTTAAGAAGTTATTCCACTCTCTAATCAGGATATCCATGTTTAGCCTTTTTGGACATATGTCAAGTTCTTGAAGCTTCTAATCAAACCAGGATGAATCACTATGTAAGAACCTTGATTTGAAACCGTTATTCAGTGGAGAGTATCCATGAAGTTGAATAAATCCCAAAGGAGTTATGTTTAAGAAGTTATTCCACTTTTTAATCAGGATATTCATGTTTAGCCTGTTTGGACATATGGCAAGTTCTTCAAGCTTCTAATCAAACCAGGATGAATCACTATGTAAGAATCCTTATTTGGAACCATTATTCAGTGGAGATTATCCATGAAGTTGAATAAATCCCAAAGGAGTTATGTTTAAGAAGTTATTCCACTTTCTAATCATGATATCCATGTTTAGAATGTTTGGAAATATGTCAAGTTCTTGAAGCTTCTAATCAAACCAGGATGAATCACTATGTAAGAAGCTTGATTTGGAACCATTATTCAGTGGAGAGTATTCATGAAGTTGAATAAATCCCAAAGGTGTTTTGTTTAAGAAGTTATTCCACTTTCTAATCAGGATATCCATGTTTAGCATGTTTGGACATATGGCAAGTTCTTCAAGCTTCTAATCAAACCATGATGAATCACTATGTAAAAGCTTTATTTGAAACCATTAATCAATGGATATTCTTTCATGAAGTTGAATAAATCCCATAGGAGTTATGTTGAAGAAGTTATTCCACTTTCTAATCAGGATATCCATGTTTAGCCTGTTTGGACATATGGCAAGTTCTTCAAGCTTCTAATCAAACCAGGATGAATCACTATCTAAAAAGATTTATTTGGAACCATTAATCAATGGATATTATTTCATGAAGTTAAATAAATCCCAAAGGAGTTATGTTGAAGAAGTTATTCCATTTTCTAATCAGGATATTAGCCTGTCTGGACATATGGCAAGTTCTTCATGCTTCTAAACAAACCAAGATGAATCACTATGTAAGAAGCTTGATTTGGAACCATTATTCAGTGAAGAGTATCCATGAATTTGAATAAATCCCAAAGAAGTTATGTTTAAGAAGTTTTTCCACTTTCTAATCAGGATATCCATGTTTAGCCTGTTTGGACATATGTCAAGGTCTGAAGCTTCTAATCAAACCAGGATGAATCACTATGTAAGAAGCTTTATTTGGAACCATTATTCAGTGAAGAGTATCCATGAATTTGAATAAATCCCAAAGAAGTTATGTTTAAGAAGTTATTCCACTTTTTAATCAGGATATCCATGTTTAGCCTGTTTGGACATATGTCAAGGTCTGAAGCTTCTAATCAAACCAGGATGAATCACTATGTAAGAAGCTTGATTTGGAACCATTATTCAGTGGAGAGTATCCATGAAGTTGAATAAATCCCAAAGGAGTTTTGTTTAAGAAGTTATTCCACTTTCAAATCAGGATATCCATATTTAGCCTGTTTGGACATATGGCAAGTTCTTCAAGCTTCTAATCAAACCAGGATGAACCACTATGTAAAAAGCCTTATTTGGAACCATTATTCAGTGGAGAGTATCCATGAAGTTGAATAAATCCCAAAGGAGTTATGTTTAAGAAATTATTCCACTTTCTAATCAGGATATATATGTTTAGCATGTTTGGAAATATGTCAAGTTCTTGAAGATTCTAATTGAAAGAATAAGTAGATTTGATGTTCTGAATTGTAAGAGTATGAAGAACAGCAAGAACAAGAGAGAGAGAGAGGGAGAATTCGTGTGCAAGAGAGAGAGAGAGAAACAAGTATTTGAGGAATTGTTTCCTTAATTAATTCTGAATGCAGCATACAATATTTATAATAGAAACACTTAGCTACTTGACAAGAGAAATNGGTCTATGGGGAAGATTATCTTGATACATTTGCTCCAATGGCTAAGCTTCATACAATCAGAATTGTTCTCTCATTGGCAGTCAATTTGGAATGGGATCTATGGCAAATGGATGTCAAAAATGCATTTCTTCAAGGTGAATTAGAAGATGAAGTCTACATGAGACCACCTCCTGGTATGGATAACCTTGTACAACCAGGGAATGTTCTGAGGCTAAAGAAAGCTATCTATGGATTAAAGCAATCTCCAAGAGCCTGGTACCACAAGCTGAGTACAACCCTCAATGGAAGAGGCTTCAACAAGTCTGAAGTGAAAGAATAAGTAGATTTGATGTTCTGAATTGTAAGAGTATGAAGAACAGCAAGAACAAGAGAGAGAGAGAGGGAGAATTCGTGTGCAAGAGAGAGAGAGAGAGAGAAAAACTAGGTATTTGAGGAATTGTTTCCTTGATTAATTCTGAATGCAGCATACAATATTTATAATAGAAACACTTAGCTACTTGACAAGAGAAATAAGACTAAAATATGTTGATCTGAACAAGGTGAAAGTGACAGAACTCCAACGGCTCTCTCTGCCTCCTAATCTCGCCTGAGGTGAGTTTAAACTTGCCATGCCTTCCTAGATAAGTTAGGTTGAGTTCTGGTAACTTGAGAAGCAAGCCTGTACGGATAGACTTGTGTTCCAAGGCTGTGTACATCAGTTTCATCTTCAAGTATCCTGATCATCTATTATTCTTGTCTCTTTGTCAATGCTTTATTGCTTCATCTCAACACTCCCCCTCAAGCTTGACCATAGGGACTGGTCAAGCTTGGAAACCATGAAGCATTCCCTCATTAAAACCCTTACTTGGAAAAACCACTTGGGATAAAAAACCAAGCAAGGGAAAAAGAGTAGAACACTTCATGGCAAGAGGATCAATGACTAGAGATGTCTATGAGTCCAAGCTTAGGAAGGATGAACTCACAAACCTTGCTGCTGGCTGCCTTGGTGAATATGTCAGCTAGTTGATCTTCACTTCTAGTGTAGCATGGAAGTATTACTTGGTGCTCCACTGATTGTCTCACCTTGTGGCAGTCCACTTCTATATGCTTTGTCCTCTCATGAAAGACTGAGTTGGATGCAATGTGTATTGCTGCCTGGTTGTCACAATGCATAGTCATTGGTGTGTTGATCTCAATCCCCAAATCCTTTAGCAGTCCCTTGATCCATATGAGTTCACTAGTAAGCTTCCTCATAGCTCGGTACTCTGCCTCAGCACTTTAGCAGGAGACAACCTTTTGCTTCTTGCTTTTCCATGTGACTAGATTTCCTCCAATAAAGGTGCAATAACCTGTTGTTGATCTCCTATCAACTCTGTTTCCAGCCTAATCAGCATCACAATATCCTACAACTTCAGTGCTCTTGTTACATGCCATCCAGACACCTTGACCAGGAGCCTCTCTCAAGTATCTCAAGATCCTCTCCACCATGTTCCAGTGATATACCTTAGGAGTTTGCATGTGTTGACTCACTTTATTCACAGCAAAGCACACATCTGGGCGAGTGATGGTCAGGTATATGAGTTTCCCAACCATCCTCCTATACTTCTTGACATCTTCAAATGGAGTAGCCTCAAACTCCCCCTCTCGCAGTACCTTGTAGCCTTCTTCCAATGGTGTTTTGGCTTGTCTTCCTCCAAGGTTTCATGCCTCATTTAAAAGATCAAGTGTGTACTTCCTTTGGGATAAGAAAAGCCCCTCTTTAGAGCGGCATATTTCAATCCCTAGGAAGTACTTCAACTCTCCCAAGTCTTTGATATCAAAAGATGATTTAAGAAAAGCCTTGGTTGAGAGTATACCTTCCTTGTCACTTCCAGTGATGATAATATCATCAACATAAACTAGAATGACCACAATCCCTTGCTTGCTGGTTAGAGTGAATAGGGTATGATCTGCCTCAGATTTTACAAAGCCTCTTCCATTGAGTGTGGTGCTAAGCTTGTGATACCAGGCCCTTGGAGATTGCTTCAAGCCATAAATAGCCTTCTTCAACCTTAATACATTCCCTGGTTTGACCATGCTCTCTAGGCCAGGAGGGGGGCGCATGTAAACTTCATCATCCAATTCCCCTTGAAGAAAGGCATTCTTTACATCCATTTGCCATAAGTCCCATTCTAAGTTGACAGCAAGAGATAGCAGAATCCTTATAGTATGCAGCTTGGCCACTGGTGCAAATGTATCCAAGTAGTCTTCACCATAGACTTGAGTGTATCCTCTTGCAACTAGCCTTGTCTTTCTCCTTTCTGGTTTTCCATTAGCTAGATACTTTATGGTGTATATCAGGCGGCTTGTAACAGCTTTCTTGCCTTTGGGGAGCTCAGTTTCAAACCATGTGTCATTCTTGATCATGGCATTGATCTCATCTCCAACAGATGCTTTCCACTCCTCATGTTGCATAGCCTCTTCATATGTTTTGGGGATGTACTCCTGATCCAATTCCCCAATGAAGACTTGATGCTCTTCTGGATATTGAGCAAGGGAGCATACTGCACTTATTGGGTGAGCCACAGCTTCAGCATTGAAGTACACTCTTGTATTGATCCAGTTTGAAGCAGGTTTCCGGATCCTTGTACTCCTTCTCAAGGGTTGTATCTGCTCATGCTCAGGTTCTGCTTCATTTCCTTCACTTGGCTCGCCCACTTGAGCCTCAGTCTCTGATTCTGATTGCATCTCATCTTGATCATGAGCAACTGAGTTCTCTTCAGGTTGAGTTTGTACTTCAGGCTGTCCATTTCCATTGCCCCCCTCATGATCAGGATGAGTGACTCCAATATCCCCCCCATCTGCTTGAGTGGGAACCTCCCTGACTTTTTCAGGTTCTCTTGACATACTGATGCCAAGACCTTCCATAATAATTCTCAGATTATTGGCCTTGTCTGATGCTTGAGACAGATCCTTGAGCTCATCCCAATTCTTCTCATCATAAAACCCTTTTCCTTCCATAAACTTCACATCCCTGGATACAAGTACTCTTCTTGTTTCATGATTGTAGCACTTGTATCCTTTCTGTGTGGCTGAATATCCAATGAACATGCACTTCATGCTCTTTGCCTCTAGCTTGTTTCTTTGCTCCCCTGGTATCAACACAAAGCAGGTGCATCCAAACACTCTGAGGTGTTGAATAGCTGGTCTGGTGTGGTTCAGTACCTCATAAGGGGATAAGTCTTTCAGCACCTTGGTAGGAATCCGGTTGATGAGATAGCATGCTGTTATCACAGCATCACTCCAGAACCTCTTAGGAACATTTGCATGGAACATCATTGATCTGGCCACCTCCATCAGATGCCTATTCTTCCTCTCAGCCACACCATTTTGCTGTGGAGTATAAGGGCAGCTTGTTTGGTGAACTATGCCATGTTTTGCCAAATGATTCTTGAAAGCATGGCTTGTATACTCTCCTCCATTATCTGACCTTAGTACCTTCACATTAGTTTTGAAATGGTTAGTGACATAAGATTGGAAGTTCATAAAGGCCTCTAACACACGATCCTTAGAAGGAAGTAAGGTGATCCAAGTATATTTTGATTTTTCATCTATAAAGGTGACAAAATACTTATGGTTATCCCTAGACATACAAGGAGAGGTCCAAACATCAGAATGAATAAGATCAAAACATTTTTCATAAATTGTTTCTGATGTTGGAAACACAGATTTGCAATGCTTTCCTAAGATGCATGCTTCACATTCTAAGTGCTAAATAACATATCAGGCATAATGATTTCTAATGCACGAGTGTGGGGATGACCTAGTCTAGCATGCCAAGTAGTGCTATCACACACGGATGAGTTACTAGTCATGCATAAATGAGAAGGAGTAGAGGGTTTAGAGGGCTTAGTCTTTTGGAGATGGTACAAACCACCCTGACTGTTTCCTTCACCAATCACTTTCCCTGTCTTAAGGTCCTGAAACTCAACATCAGTAGGCCTAAAAACCACCTGACAATTCAGGTCAACCGTGGCCTTTTTCACTGAGAGAAGATTAGAGGCAAAGCTAGGCATATAAAAGGCAGTGGATTCCTTATCAAACAACTTAAGGTTCCCTATTCCTTCTATCTTCACCTTATCACCATTAGCTATTGTTACATTCCCTAAGGCAGGCCTAACATTACTAATAAGATTTTTATCACTAATCATATGATGACTAGCTCCTGAATCTATTATGATTGGCCTAGAAATAAGGAAATGTGTACCAGACTGCTTTGCGGAGATGATTGCCTTAGCTGCTTTTATCAGTGGCTCAATATCACTCATTCTGATAGGGCCATCATTGATCTCTGCCTGGTTCCATGTTTTTCCCTCTTTGGAATCATTGGTAAGTGCAGAGTACATAGATGCACCTTCAAGCGCCACTTCTAGGCAGGGTGTATTGTTCTTCTTGAATTTAATTCCACCAGAGCTGAGAATTTCCAAGTTTGCTTGGTTTCTCTTCCTTAGATTTCTTTTCTTGGCTTTCTTGTGAACAGGTAACAGCACCATCCTTCCATTTTTGTTGTGTATATCCTTGGGAGCAGGCTTCCTTTCCCTTGTAAAGAGAGTGTGTGATGTTTGTTCTCTCTGAACTAGAGCACACACGCCATCTAGATCAGGAAGTTTATCTTCCCTCAAAATATGCTTGATCAACTGGTTGTAGGATGGGCTTAGATTCATGAGAAGACTGGAGACCTTGTCTTGTTCATATCTTTCTCTTATGACATCTGGATCAACTGAGAATGGCCTCAGTGTATCTAGTTCTGCCCACAAGCTTCTAAACTTGCTAAAATACTGATTAAACTCCAATTCCTCCTGGCTGAAGTTGTTGATAATCCTCTTGACTTCAAACACTCTGCTCAGGTTGGAGAGATTCCCATAAACAATTTTAAGGCTCTCCCATAGATCATTGGCTGTTTCACAGTGTGAATAAGCCTCCAATATTGAATCTGAGAGAGAGCTGTGAATGATCTCAAGTGCTAGCTGGTCTTCTTGAACCCACTTGTCTTCATTCTTCAGGCCATGCGCCTGTTCTTCCCCTTGAGCCATCCTCTTTGAAGTATCAGCCTCCTTGATGTGGCTGTCCCAAA
>MU109307.1:0-10616 GCA_012274485.2 Sinapis alba | reverse complement strand
TTCCACTTTCTAATCAGGATATCCATGTTTAGACTGTTTGGACATATGACAAGTTCTTCAAGCTTCTAATCAAACCATGATGAATCACTATGTAAGAAGCTTGATTTGGAACCATTAATCAGTGGAGAGTCTTTCATGAAGTTGGATAAATGTCATAGGAGGTATGTTGAAGAAGTTATTCCACTTTCTAATCAGGATATCCATGTTTAGACTGTTTGGACATATGGCAAGTTCTTCAAGCTTCTAATCAAACCAGGATGAATCACTATGTAAGAAGCTTGATTTGGAATCATTAATCAGTGGAGAGTGTCCATGAATTTGAATAAATCCCATAGGAGGTATTTTAAGGAAGTTATTCCAGTTTCTAATCAGGATATCCATGTTTAGCATGTTTGGACATATGGCAAGTTCTTCAAGCTTCTAACCAAACCAGGATGAATCACTATGTAAGAAGCTTGATTCGGAACCATTAATCAGTAGAGAGTCTTTCATGAAGTTGGATAAATCTCATAGGAATTATGTTGAAGAAGTTATTTCACTTTCTAATCAGGATATCCATGTTGTGATTGTTTGGACATATGGCAAGTTATTCAAGCTTCTAATCAAACCAGGATGAATCACTATGTAAGAAGCTTGATTTGGAACCTTTAATCAGTGGAGAGTCTTTCATGAAGTTGGATAAATCTCATAGGATTTATGTTGAAGAAGTTATTCCACTTTCTGATTAGGATATCCATGTTTAGACTGTTTGGACATATGGCAAGTTTTTCAAGCTTCTAACCAAACCAGGATGAATCATTATGTAAGAAGCTTGATTTAGAAACATTAATCAGTGGAGAGTGTCCATGAAGTTAAATAAATCCTAAAGGAGGTATGTTAAAGAAGTTATTCCACTTTCTAATCAGGATATCGATGTTTAGACTGTTTGGACATATGGCAAGTTCTTCAAGCTTCTAATCAAACCAGGATGAATCACTATGTAAGAATATTGATTTGGAACCATTAATAAGTGGAGAGTGTCCATGAAATTGAATAAATACCATAAGAGGTATGTTAAAGCAGTTATTCCACTTTATAATCATGATATCCATGTTTAGCCTGTTTGGACATATGACAAGTTCTTCAAGCTTCTAATCAAACCAGGATGAATCACTATGTAAGAAGCTTGATTTGGAATCATTAATCAGTGGATAGTGTTTCATGAAGTTGGATAATTCTCATAATAGTTATGTTGAAGAAGTTATTCCACTTTCTAATTAGGATATCCATGTTTAGATTGTTTGGACATATGGCAAATTCTTCAAGCTTCTAATCAAACCAGGATGAATCATTATGTAAGAAGATTGATTTAGAACCTTTAATCAGTGGAGAGTCTTTCATGAAGTTGGATAAATCTCATAGGAGTTATATTGAGGAAGTTATTCCACTTTCTAATCAGGATATCCATAATTAGACTGTTTGGACATATGGCAAGTTCTTCAAGCTTCTAATCAAACCGGGATGAATCACTATGTAAGAAGCTTGATTTGGAACCATTAATCTGTGGAGAGTGTCCATGAAGTTGAATAAATCCCATATGAGGTATGTTAAAGAAGTTATTCAACTTTCTAATAAGAATATCCATGTTTAGCCTGTTTGGACATATGGGAAGTTCTTAAAGCTTCTAATCAAACAAGGATGAATAACTATGTAAGAAGCTTGATTCAAAACCATTAATCAGTGGAGAGTTTCCATGAAGTTGAATAAATCCCGTATGAGGTATATTAAAGAAGTTATTCCACTTTCTAATCAGAATATCCATGTTTAGCCTGTTTGGACATATGGGAAGTTCTTCAAGCTTCTAATCAAACAAGGATGAATCACTATGTAAGAAGCTTGATTTGGAACAATTAATCTGCGGAGAGTCTTTCATTAAGTTGGATAAATCTCATAGGAGTTATGTTGAAGAAGTTATTCCACTTTCTAATCAGGATATCCATGTTTAGATTGTTTGGAAATATGGCAAGTTCTTCAAACTTCTAATCAAACCAGGATGAATACCTATGTAAGAAGCTTGATTTGGAACCATTAATCAGTGGAGAGTGTCCATGAAGATGAATAAATCCCATAAGAGGTATGTTAAAGAAGTTATTCCACTTTCTAATCAGGATATCGATGTTTAGTCTGTTTGGACATATTGCAAGTTCTTCAAGCTTCTAATCAAACCAGGATGAATCACTATGTAATAAGCTTGATTTGAAATCATTAATAAGTGGAGAGTATTTCATGAAGTTGGATAAATCTCATGTGAGTTATGTTGAAGAAGTTATTCCACTTTTTAATCAGGATATCCATGTTTAGACTGTTTGGACATATGGCAAGTTCTTCAAGCTTCTAACCAAACCAGGATGAATCATTATGTAAGAAGCTTGAGTTAGAACCATTAATCAGTGGAGAGTGTCCATGAAGTTAAATAAATCCCAAAGGAGGTATGTTAAAGAAGTTATTCCACTTTCTAATCAGGATATCGATGTTTAGACTGTTTGGACATATGGCAAGTTCTTCAAGCTTCTAATCAAACCAGGATGAATCACTATGTAAGAAGCTTGATTTGGAACCATTAATAAGTGGAGAGTGTCCATGAAATTGAATAAATCCCATAAGAGGTATGTTAAAGAAGTTATTCCACTTCATAATCATGATATCCATGTTTAGCCTGTTTGGACATATGGCAAGTTCTTCAAGCTTCTAATCAAAGCAGGATGAGTCACTATGTAAGAAGCTTGATTTGGAATCATTAATCAGTGGATAGTGTTTCATGAAGTTGGATAAATCTCATAGGAGTTATGTTGAAGAAGTTATTCCACTTTCTAATCAGGATATCCATGTTGTGATTGTTTGGACATATGGCAAGTTCTTCAAGCTTCTAATCAAACCAGGATGAATCACTATGTAAAAAGCTTGATTTGGAACCGTTAATCAGCGGAGAGTCTTTCATGAAGTTGGATAAATCTCATAGGATTTATGTTGAAGAAGTTATTCCACTTTCTAATGAGGATATCCATGTTTAGACTGTTTGGACATATGGCAAGTTCTTCAAGCTTCTAATCAAACCAGGATGAATCACTATGTAAGAAGCTTGATTTGGAATCATTAATAAGTGGAGAGTCTTTCATGAAGTTGGATAAATCTCATGTGAGATATGTTGAAGAAGTTATTCCACTTTCTAATTAGGATATCCATGTTTAGACTATTTGGACATATGGCAAGTTCTTCAAGCTTCTAACAAAACTAGGATGAATCATTATGTAAGAAGCTTGAGTTATAACCATTAATCAGTGGAGAGTGTCCATGAAGTTAAATAAATCCCAAAGGAGGTATGTTAAAGAAGTTATTCCACTTTCTAATCAGGATATTGATGTTTAGACTGTTTGGACATATGGCAAGTTCTTCAAGCTTCTAATCAAACCAGGATGAATCACTATGTAAGAAGCTTGATTTGGAACCATTAATCAGTGGAGAGTCTTTCATGAAGTTGGATAAATCTCATAGGAGTTATGTTGAGGAATTTATTCCACTTTCTAATCAGGATATCCATGTTTAGACTGTTTGGACATATGGCAAGTTCTTCAAGCTTCTAATCAAACCAGGATGAAACACTATGTAAGAAGCTTGATTTGGAATCATTAATCAGTGGATAGTGTTTCATGAAGTTGGATAAATCTCATAGGAGTTATGTTGAAGAAGTTATTCCACTTTCTAATCAGGATATCCATGTTGTGATTGTTTGGACATATGGCAAGTTCTTCAAGCTTCTAATCAAACCAGGATGAATCACTATGTAAGAAGCTTGATTTGGAACCGTTAATCAGTGGAGAGTCTTTCATGAAGTTGGATAAATCTCATAGGATTTATGTTGAAGAAGTTATTCCACTTTCTAATGAGGATATCCATGTTTAGACTGTTTGGACATATGTCAAGTTATTCAAGCTTCTAATCAAACCAGGATGAATCACTATGTAAGAAGCTTGATTTGGAATAATTAATAAGTGGAGAGTCTTTCATGAAGTTGGATAAATCTCATGTGAGTTATGTTGAAGAAGTTATTCCACTTTCTAATTAGGATATCCATGTTTAGACTGTTTGGACATATGGCAAGTTCTACAAGCTTCTTACCAAACCAGGATGAATCATTATGTAAGAAGCTTGAGTTAGAACCATTAATCAGTGGAGAGTGTCCATGAAGTTAAATAAACCCCAAAGTAGGTATGTAAAGAAGTTATTCCACTTTCTAATCAGGATATCGATGTTTAGACTGTTTGGATATATGGCAAGTTCTTCAAGCTTCTAATCAAACCAGGATGAATCACTATGTAAGAAGCTTGATTTGGAACCATTAATAAGTGGAGAGTGTCCATGAAATTGAATAAATCCCATAAGAGGTATGTTAAAGAAGTTATTCCACTTTATAATCATGATATCCATGTTTAGCCTGTTTGGACATATGGCAACTTCTTTAAGCTTCTAATCAAACCAGGATGAATCACTATGTAAGAAGCTTGATTTGGAATCATTAATCAGTTGATAGTGTTTCATGAAGTTGGATAAATCTCATAGGAGTTATGTTGAAGAAGTTATTCCACTTTCTAATAAGGATATCCATGTTTAGATTGTTTGGACATATGGCAAGTTCTTCAAGTTTCTAATCAAACCAGGATGAATCATTATGTAAGAAGCTTGATTTAGAACCTTTAATCAGTGGAGAGTCTTTCATGAAGTTGGATAAATCTCATAGGAGTTATGTTGAGGAATTTATTCCACTTTCTAATCAGGATATCCATGTTTAGACTGTTTGGACATATGGCAAGTTCTTCAAGCTTCTAATCAAACCAGGATGAATCACTATGTAAGAAGCTTGATTTGGAATCATTAATAAGTGGAGAGTCTTTCATCAAGTTGGATAAATCTCATGTGAGATATGTTGAAGAAGTTATTCCACTTTCTAATTAGGATATCCATGTTTAGACTATTTGGACATATGGCAAGTTCTTCAAGCTTCTAACAAAACTAGGATGAATCATTATGTAAGAAGCTTGAGTTAGAACCATTAATCAGTGGAGAGTGTCCATGAAGTTAAATAAATCCCAAAGGAGGTATGTTAAAGAAGTTATTCCACTTTCTAATTAGGATATTGATGTTTAGACTGTTTGGACATATGGCAAGTTCTTCAAGCTTCTAATCAAACCAGGATGAATCACTATGTAAGAAGCTTGATTTGGAACCATTAATAAGTGGAGAGTGTCCATGAAATTCAATAAATCCCATAAGAGGTATGTTAAAGAAGTTATTCCACTTTATAATCATGATATCCATGTTTAGCTTGTTTGGACATATGGCAAGTTCTTCAAGCTTCTAATCAAACCAGGATGAATCACTATGTAAGAAGCTTGATTTGGAATCATTAATCAGTGGATAGTGTTTCATGAAGTTGGATAAATCTCATAGGAGTTATGTTGAAGAAGTTATTCCACTTTCTAATCAGGATATCCATGTGGTGATTGTTTGGACATATGGCAAGTTCTTCAAGCTTCTAATCAAACCAGGATGAATCACTATGTAAGAAGCTTGATTTGGAACCGTTAATCAGTGGAGAGTCTTTCATGAAGTTGGATAAATCTCATAGGATTTATGTTGAAGAAGTTATTCCACTTTCTAATGAGGATATCCATGTTTAGACTGTTTGGACATATGTCAAGTTATTCAAGCTTCTAATCAAACCAGGATGAATCACTATGTAAGAAGCTTGATTTGGAATAATTAATAAGTGGAGAGTCTTTCATGAAGTTGGATAAATCTCATGTGAGTTATGTTGAAGAAGTTATTCCACTTTCTAACTAGGATATCCATGTTTAGACTGTTTGGACATATGGCAAGTTCTACAAGCTTCTTACCAAACCAGGATGAATCATTATGTAAAAAGCTTGAGTTAGAACCATTAATTAGTGGAGAGTGTCCATGAAGTTAAATAAATCCCAAAGGAGTTATGTTAAAGAAGTTATTCCACTTTCTAATCAGGATATCGATGTTCAGACTGTTTGGATATATGGCAAGTTCTTCAAGCTTCTAATCAAACCAGGATGAATCACTATGTAAGAAGCTTGATTTGGAACCATTAATAAGTGGAGAGTGTTTATGAAATTGAATAAATCCCATAAGAGGTATGTTAAAGAAGTTATTCCACTTTATAATCATGATATCCATGTTTAGCATGTTTGGACATATGGCAACTTCTTCAAGCTTCTAATCAAACCAGGATGAATCACTATGTAAGAAGCTTGATTTGGAATCATTAATCAGTGGATAGTGTTTCATGAAGTTGGATAAATCTCATAGGAGTTATGTTGAAGAAGTTATTCCACTTTCTAATAAGGATATCCATGTTTAGATTGTTTGGACATATGGCAAGTTCTTCAAGTTTCTAATCAAACCAGGATGAATCATTATGTAAGAAGCTTGATTTAGAACCTTTAATCAGTGGAGAGTCTTTCATGAAGTTGGATAAATCTCATAGGAGTTATGTTGAGGAATTTATTCCACTTTCTAATCAGGATATCCATGTTTAGACTGTTTGGACATATGGCAAGTTCTTCAAGCTTCTAATCAAACCGGGATGAATCACTATGTAAGAAGCTTGATTTGGAACCATTAATCTGTGGAGAGTGTCCATGAAGTTGAATAAATCCCATAGGTGTTGACATGAATAAGAGAAATGAAGCTTAGAGAAGAAGAGATCAAGAGAAGCAATCTGGATCAACCAAAATAGTGTGGTTTGTACAAGCAGCCCACTCTCAACTTAACTTGGTGTAGAAGGCAAGCAATGGAGTTGGCTTGCATTATGATCTCGTGTATAGACTGTTCTAAGGCTCTGGGATGATTATGACATGAGGAAAGAGCTGTTGGAACAAGAAAACAAGAGAGAGTCACATGTTGGGATAAGGAAGAGAGAGGCAAGGGAGCTGTCACTTTCACACTTCTGGCTGCTGAGCCAGTTTGTCTCTACTTGACTAATATTGTTTATTCATTTCTGTATGCAAGCTGTAACTCTATTTAAATGATGTAACCAGAAAAAAATACATTAAGGGAATTATTCTTCTCTCTCTCTCTAATTTCAAAATCCCTCTCTCTCTCTCTAGTTCATCATGTTCTTCATTCTCCAGAAACAAAGTCTCAAGTAAATCTCTCATTCTAACATGGTATCAGAGCACTAAGCTCTTGAAACCTTGATTTTCTTACTATTCTACACTTAATCATTCAACTTCCGCAAGATTACTCTGTTTCTACTCTGTTTTTACCCTGTTTTTCTCTGTTTCTCTCAAGAAATCTGAAAGAGAACAGAGAGAATTCTTGAGAGAGTTTACTTTGTATCTCTGAAATAAACTCTGGTTTTCAAATTTCTCAAGGAGACATTCTCCTTTTATCCACTGATTAATAGCTCTCCAAGATGGAGAACTCAAACATGGTGGCAATTCCAGTTACCCTAAGGGGTGAAAACTATCTGCTGTGGTCTAGAATGGTGAAGACAGCACTTGGAGGAAGGGGATTATGGCAGCATGTTGCTGATGGAGAAATCCCAAAGAAAATCATCCAAGATAAAGATGGTGTTGAAGTGGTCTTGGCAGATGATGGCAAATGGGGTCAGGAGGATCTCATGGTTTTATCCATCATTCAAAATAGCCTTGAGCCAAGTATTTTGGAAGCTTACTCATACTGTGAAAGCTCCAAAGAATTGTGGGATACATTGAAGAAAGTGTATGGCAACATATTTAATTTGAGTAGAGTGTTTGAAGTCAAGCAAGCTATCAACAACTTGAAACAAGATGATGAAGAGTTTAATAGGCATCTGGGAAAGTTCAGAAGCCTTTGGTCAGAACTAAACACACTGAGACCACGCTCCATGGATCCATAAGTATTAAGGGAAAGACAAGAACAAGATGTGGTTGTGAGCTTGTTGTTAACCCTAAACCCTTGTTATAACCAGCTGATCAGGCATGTCCTGAGAGAAGATAGACTTCCAAGTGTAGAAGGAATGTATGCTCTTATTCAGAGAGAACAAGCTACTCATACACTCTTTGAGAAGGAAAGGGAGTCTACTCATATTGGAAAGAAAGGACACAGATGTAAAAGAAGAATGGGGTTGTTTCCTGAGCACAAGAAGGCTAAGAAACAACATAGGATGAAGCACAACATGCCAAGGAAGAGTGACTTGAATCTAGTCAAGAATGCACTCAACGAGTTTGAGCATCAAACAATCCAAGGAAGAACCATGTACTCAGCTTTCATTGGTGATTCAAATGAAGGAGGAACGTGTAGGTGTATGGATGGTGCGACCAGTGCTGATGGTCCAGTGACCAGGAGTGACCTGAATTCATTTATCAAAGCTGCCAATGCCCTTATCTCACCCAAGAAGGCTGGTACACACTCTCTTGACTCTAAACCCATAATTATAGATTCAGGAGCGAGCCATCACATGATTAGTGATAGGAACTTGATTAGTGATGTCCAGCCTGTCTCAGGGAATGTGATCATAGCAAATGGTGATAAGGTTAAGATAGAAGGGATAGGGAACCTTAGGTTGTTTGATAGGGAATCAACTGCCTTGTATATGCCTCAGTTTACATGAAACTTGTTATCAGTGAGGAAGGCTACAATTGATCTGAGTTGTCAGGTTGTCTTCAGACCAGATGAGGTTGAGTTTCAAGACTTAAAGACAGGGCAGGTGATTGGAAAAGGGCACAGTCATGAGGAATTATATCATCTCCAAAAGAATGAGTTGTATGGACCATCTTCATCTCTTTGCATGATCAGTACATCTACTAGGGTTGATAGCACTCTATGGCATGCTAGACTGGGACATACTCATACTAGAGCCTTAAACCTGATGCTTCCTAGTATGGTGTTCAAGAATGACGATTGTGAAGCTTGCATATTGGGGAAGCATTGTAGGACAGTATTTCCAACGTCTAGCACTATCTATGAGAGATGTTTTGACCTGGTTCACTCTGATGTGTGGACTGCACCTTGTGTGTCCAGCGAGAACCACAAATACTTTGTCACCTTCATTGATAAGAAGTCCAAGTACACTTGGGTGACACTGATTTAGTCTAAGGACAGGGTGTTGGAAGCTTTCAAGAATTTCAAGACACATGCCTCCAACCATTTCAATGCCAAGGTGAAAATTCTCAGGTCAGATAATGGTGGAGAGTACACAAGTCATGCATTCAAGCAATACCTTGCTCAACATGGGATTATCCACCAGACAAGTTGCCCTTACACTCCTCAACAGAATGGAGTTGTTGAGAGGAAGAACATGCACTTGATGGAAGTAGCAAGATCAATGATGTTTCACACCAATGTTCCAAAAAGATTTTGAAGTGATGCTGTTATGTCTGCTAGTTATCTGATCAATAGGACCCCAACTAAAGTCCTCAACGACCTGTCTCCATTTGAGGTCCTAAACAAGACTAAGCCACCTTTTGACCACTTGCGTGTGTTTGGGTGCCTTTGTTTTGTGTTGATACCAGGGGAGCAGAGGAACAAGCTTGATGCTAAAAGCTCAAAGGCTATGTTCATTGGCTACTCTCCAACTCAAAACGGTTATAAATGCTATGATCCAGTGTCAAGAAGGGTTTTAACATCAAGAGATGTGAAGTTTGTGGAAACAAAGGGATACTATGAGCATAAGAGTTGGGATGATTTGAAGGATTTATCTCAAGCATCAGAGAAAGCCACAAACCTTAGGATCATAATGGAGAGTCTTGGTATCCATGTTTAGACTGTTTAGACTGTTTGGACATATTGCAAGTTCTTCAAGCTTCTAATCAAAACAGGATGAATCACTATGTAAGAAGCTTGATTTGGAACCATTAATCAGTGGAGAGTGTCCATGACATTGAATAAATCCCATAAGAGGTATGTTAAAGAAGTTATTACACTTTATAATCATGATATCCATGCTTAGCCTGTTTGGACATATGGCAAGTTCTTCAAGCTTCTAATCAAACCAGGATGAATCACTATATAAGAAGCTTGATTTGGAATCATTAATCAGTAGAGAGTGTTTCATGAAGTTGGATAAATCTCATAGGAGTTATGTTGAAGAAGTTATTCCACTTTCTAATCAGGATATCCATGTTTAGATTGTTTGGACATATGGCAAGTTCTTCAAGCTTCTAATCAAACAAGTATGAATCACTATGTAAGAAGCTTGATTTGGCACCATTAATCAGTGGAGAGTCTTTCATGAAGTTGGATAAATCTCATAGGAGTTATGTTGAAGAAGTTATTCCACTTTCTAATCAAGATATCCATGTTTAGACTGTTTGGACATATGGCAAGTTCTTCAAGCTTCTAATCAAACTAGGATGAATCACTATGTAAGAAGTGTGAGAATTAAAGAACCAGAATGGAGTTTAAGTGAAGAATGTCATGAAGAACAAGAGAGAGAAGAGAGAAATCGTGTGGGAGGAGAGAGAGAGAGTATGCAAGTGAGTAAAATGATTTTACTTGCTTAATTTAGTTCATGGTTACAATCCCATAAATAGGGAAACTCAGATACAAAATGACAATCCAGAAATAAT
>MU109305.1:4156-17337 GCA_012274485.2 Sinapis alba | reverse complement strand
ATCTTCCTTTTAGCTCTTTTGGGTTCCCTATGCACTGTAGCCTTCCATCTACGAATATCCCCAATCTGTCACAGAGAAACTCTGCTTCTTCCATAGAATGAGTCGTTAGGATTATCGCAGTATGTCTTTTTGCACGTTTGATGACTGTCCATAGGTTCATTCTTGAAGCTGGATCAAGTCCTGTGCTTGGCTCATCCATATAAACTACCTTTTGAATGAATGACCATATCAAAAATTCTAATTAAAGCTTGAAGCACTTTAACATCTAAAGCGAGTAAGCCAAATATATACATACCTTAGGACTCCCAATAAGTGAAATGGCTACACTTAGTCGTCTTTTCATACCTCCACTGTATTTTCCAGCAGGCTTGTCAGCAACTCCTCCATTAAAAAGGTTGACATTCTTAAGAGACTCATCTACAACCTGATAAGCATAAAATAGAATATTCATGGATTGGTACTTTCTAGAGTTATATAAAAGGGAAGTAAGACTGATCATAACACATACTTGGTTGAGCTCAGAGCCTTTAAGATTCTTAAGTCTTCCGTAAAAGAGCAGATGTTCTCTCCCAGTCAGTGTCTCCCATAGCAAGCTGATACACATCATAGCTGAGATTAGTACTAAAATAATATATAAGGAATGCATACAAATATACTTACTATCAAACTTAACTATATATAGTTCAACAAAATAAAATGTTCTCATGAATTTGAATAGTTACTCGTGTTGTGGGCATACACCCATGCTTGTGTACACTTTATCCATATCCTTGCATATGTCCAAACCTTGAACAAAAGCTGCGCCTGATGTTGGTTTCACAAGTCCAGTCATCTGGAATAAAAACACAGTACAACTTCTACTATTTAATTAGAACTATGATATACAGATTTTTTCTTTTATAAGGTAAGTTTATAGAATTTATCATCACCCATGGGCACTGACCGTGTTGATGAAAGACGTCTTTCCAGCACCATTGGGCCCTAACATGCCAAAGCATTCTTTTGAAGCCACTGCAAGAGACAACCCTCGAACAGCCATTTTTGGTGGGTTCCCATCCCTACGTGGATACACTTTTTTCAGGTTGTCACATACAATTGCATGGCTGGTGCTCGTATCAAGCATCAGTTTCTCAACTTTGTTTCTCTGATTGAAACAAAAAAAATACTGATGAAAACAGGTAGAAAATTGCAAATCAAGAACATGCAAAAGATTGTGAATCATTGTTGTCATACCTCTTGAGTGACATCTAATTTCTCCATTTCTACAGTAACTGAAGAGCTCTGCATTGACAGTCTAGGCTTTTGTTGAAAAAGAGATTGCTTGAAAAAGTTTCTCAAGAATGAAAAAGAGTCTTTCACGGATAAAGAGCCCTGATCAATATAGTATGTTGCAATGAGCGCAACAAACCACTCAACGATAATGATGTAGAAGACTTCATCCATTGCACTATTAGAGAAATCTTTCCACTTCATTCCATCTCTCCCATTAACGTTTTTCTGAAACGCGTATATGGAGAACTCGTACAATCCACGGTATAAAGAGAAGCCTGGATAGAACTCCATGACAAAAATCCAGCGTCCTGGAAAAATTGGTTAATGATCATATAATTAGTATTGTGGTCAGGTTTGGAAGAAATATATTTTCTTTTAATAGCTTACTAGGGAATGATACATCTTCCATCAGAAACTGGAAGAGAAATGCACCCAAGAGTCCAGATCCAAAGATGTGTATGTAAGAAACAACTACAATTTGAGGATAAAACAAAACAAAAGGTGTTTCTTCAACATGTCCCTGAGCAAATTTTAAAGAAAAAATAATTGACTCTAGTACCTGATGCAGTCTCAACTTTTGAGAATGCTGAGGAAACTAGAAAGGCAATGGAGATTTGCAGATTTATATAGAGAAAATAGAAAATAAATTGGAAGCTGTAGTCATTAAACAGGAAGAACTTCAGTCCTGCAAGAAACGATAGCTCTAAAAATTGTTATAATATAAAAAATATAATAATAACATATGATATGACAGAGAATACATTACCTATTGCTGATCCAAATATCATCAAGCTTATAATGTATAATGTGGATATGATGAGATAATATACATAGGATATCATCCAGTATGGACCATCTCCTAGGCCGTGCATTTTCATTATAATTCTTAAACGCTGCTGCTTCTCATACACCAATGAGGTCAAGATCACCTGCATACAAATTCATGTAACTAGTGATGTCTCAGGACATGCTTGCTGATTTGTTCTTTCACATTCACTTTCTTTTATCAGAGTGTAGAATGTGGAATGAAGAGTAATATTAGTTTTACAACCTCTAAGCCAGCACTAAATCCTAACAATGGTTTTGATCATGAAGGAAAAGTACATCCAAGATTTAGAGACCATCATGTATTGAGATGAATAAATACTTAACAAGCTTACTGGGAACAGAAGAAGAATAGCCCATGTGAAGAAAATGGGACCAATGAGAGATGCCACGTCCAGTTGAAGCCTAGTTTCTTGTTTAGGCATTTCTTTCACAAAATCAAATAACATTTTTGTCCCTGGGCCTTGCAAAAACTCAAGATAAGCATTCGAAACCTGAAATTTTGTTGGAGAATCTAAGAATAGGTTTGATCAAGAGACATATCCTAAGTATAAGGAAAAATGATTAGTATCTTGAACATAACACTCTACCAAGTTGACTGAACGAGGAACTCGGACAAACTTTACACGCCTATCTTGTATATTAAATTTGTATGTAGAGTTGTACCAAATAGTCACACTGAAGTTGTTCCTATTAGTGTCCAAGAGATCGTATGCTGATTAAAGCATAAATAAAACAGTAAGAAAAGTGCAGGTAAACTCACAAATACATATGATAGAGAAGTGGAATAACCTGCAACGATCTCATTGATGCTCTCCTTGTGATTATATCCCTTGAAGATTTCATTGTTGACCTCCTTGGAGTTGTTCCGCCATAGATTCAATCCTTGAACACATATCTCCTCTGCTTTTACACATCAAACATTAAGTTAATCATCTGCAAGAATGTTTTTTCATAATCTAGCTTTGAGTGGGGACTTAGAACATGGAATGAACTTAGAGTACTAGATATAAATATTAGACACAAAGTGTCCCACATCGGTAATTAGAAGAGATAGTAAGCAATATATAAGATAGATGGACCACTCCACTTATCACCAATTGATTTTAGGTTGGAAGCTCATCTAGCTTAACATAGTATCAGAGCCCGATCTGAACAGTCCAATCCGATCCATTATCGATCCAGCCCAAAATTGACCGTCGATCATTTCCCAAACATTCAGAGATTGATGCCCAATATTGTAAAATCGCATGTTCACTATATACAATATATCTACTTGATGTCTTTTTATGAAGTACCAAATAAATTTATTGGTATATAAAATAAATGTGAAATATACCTTTATGAAACTTATGAAGTGGTTGTTGGAATGAGAATGATGACAATGTAGTGTTAAATTTGCACCTAGATTGGATGTTGAAGATGGGGAGATCTGAGTGAATCCCTGGATCAAGATAATTGGTGTTGGCTGCCTCTGATGTTGTACCCTACATGTATATACTCATTATAGTCAGAAGAAAAGCCAAGATAAGAAGACTAGTTTACAATGGAAACAACAAGAATCTTGGAACTTGCCAAGACATTATAGGCTATATTATGCAAGAAATGGTCCGACGAATTGACCGCAAAAGAAGCAGGCAGAAGATTCCGAGATATAGCTACAAAGTGAAGATTTAATTTTAAACGATGTTGTAGAATATTGAATATGAAAATAATTGAGTAACTAAAAGAAGGTTGATGCATACTTGCTCCAAGGGTATGATTATTCCCAGTAACAAGTATAGTTACATGACAAGATCCGGTGTTTTGTCTGCACGAGTTACTATCAAGTAAAGAACTCGGAATATGTAACAAGGGAGGTAAGGGTGAAGGGTTTGGAAAGGCACAAAAGATGGCTTGGTTTGGAGATGAATATTCAGGACCGCAACTCTTTCTTTCGCATTTGCTATCTCCATTTTTGTCTTCATCAATGCATTTGCAACCGCATCGATTATCCACAGAGTTATTGACCTGTGTATTGAACAGAGCTTGAATGCCCACTAGAAGCACGCAGAGGTACAAAGGGATCACGATGAGACGAACATTGCTCCATATGTTCCGTTTCTATAGAGAAATGGATATATTAGTATCAAGATATGTATCTATAAAGTATGTATTATATATTGCTTGGTCAGACCTGAAAGGTTAAGTTCTTTCTGAACAAGGCATTAGCACGCGTCAAGAAACTGGCAGGGATAGGATTCGTCACCATTGATGAAGCTTCTTAGGTAATCTCTTTTAGTGACGTTGTGAAATTCACAATAAGATTCATACAACAAGAACTTTTGAATATTTTAAGTGGTTTAGGCCATTAAACTTCAAGTATTTGCCAAGAAAGGAGTGATCTCACAACACGACTAATAAATTCTTCAACTGTATTTGTGGAAAATGAGTTTATTATAGTAAATAAGATTATGGGGAAAACGTTCGTGATGATGATAGAACAATCAATAGCTCACGAATCTCGAGGATACTGTCACATGACTAAAGGAAGACATGTTTCTTAGAACCACGGTTATCATTAGCGTCAAGTGCCACAAGTCAAACAATGCTGTGAGAAATACTCTATCGTGTCTTGCTTACAGATGCAGTCTCAACATTGTAACCTAAGTGCTGTTGTGTAGTTGTTTACTATGGATATTATATCCCACATCGAGAATTCTAAAATACACTTAATAATATATAAAAGGTTATGATCAATTCATTTATCACCAACTGATTTTAAATTGGAAACTTGTTTGTGGGATATAGTATCCCTAATATTCTTCTATGCTTTTCCGTGTCGTTTATGCTTCACAAGTCCATTCCATAGTGAAGTGATTAAAAAGATTTATCTAATATATTCACATGTCAAATAGCCAAAATTGTTTTACATAAATCATTCACACATAAACAAGTTAAGGAACCTCAAAGAAATTCACATACTTGCAGCAGATTTTCAATAATGTACATAACCCAAACCTCTACGTGACCAACTTTATCAAACAAGAACTACTAAATATTGCTTTGGACATACAAGTATGCCTAATATTAAGAGGACTCAAGAGAGGACATTAAAGGCCTGAGCAGTTCTAGCAACCTTAATGAAGACATCTTCAAGAGTTGTGTCCGCAAGTCCCCAAGCAAACACTTTGAAACTTCTCTTTGCCTTCTCCACCGCCTCAAACACTTCCGAGATTCGAACTTCTCCCTTTGGGATCTCAAATTTTTGTGTCCCTCCGATATGATATATCTTCTTGGCGTTTGGAGAAACATCTTTAACTAACATTTCTACATCTTTCTCATGTTCTGATGATGTTGTAATGGTAAACACATAAGATCCACCATATCTTCCCTTTAGCTCTTTTGGGTTTCCTATACATTGTAACCTTCCATCTACAAAAATCCCCAAACGGTCACAAAGAAACTCTGCTTCTTCCATAGAATGAGTCGTGAGGATTATCGCAGTGTTTGTTTTTGCGCGTTTGATGACTGTCCATAGGTTCATTCTTGAAGCTGGATCAAGCCCTGTGCTTGGCTCATCCATGTAAACCACCTTTTGAACAAAGCATTAGATGAAAAATGGATGTGTTAAAAGGTTGTTATCAGAAGTTCTGTAAAAAGAGACAATGCCGTGTACCTTAGGACACCCAATAAGTGATATGGCTACACTTAGTCGTCTTTTCATACCTCCGCTGTATTTTCCAGCAGGTTTATCAGAAACTCCTCCACGAGATAGGTTCACACTTTTAAGAGACTCTTCTACAGCCTTATATGCATGGATTGATGTTTTGAAGCATTAGGAGTCTACTACAAAATCTAGAGACGAAAAATACTGGTAACATACTTGGTTGAGATCAGAGCCTTTAAGGTTCTTAAGCCTCCCATAAAACAGCAGGTGTTCCCTTCCTGTCAGAGTCTCCCAGAGCAAACTGGTACACAAACAAGCAATAAGAGAATGAATGAAAAAGAGCAGTATAATGTTTTCTAGATTATTTTTTAAAATCAATTACTCTTGTTGTGGGCATACACCCATGCTGGTGTATGCTCTGTCCATATCCTTGCATATGTCTAAACCTCGAACAAATGCTGTCCCAGATGTTGGTTTCACAAGCCCTGTCATCTAAACAAGAGTTTTTCTCGGTCAGAAGCTAAGTACAAAATATTTTCTTGTCCATTATGTGGACTGACCATATTGATGAAGGAGGTCTTGCCAGCACCATTGGGTCCTAACATGCCGAAGCATTCTCCTGAAGGTACCGCGAGAGATAGCCCATGAACTGCTATTTTAGGCTGGTTCCCATCCCTCCCTGGATACATTTTCTTCAGGTTGTCACATACAATAGCATATCTGGTGGTCGGCTCAAGCATCAACTGATCAACTTTTTCTCTCTGATCAGAAAACAAAAATATAATTGTCATCAAAATAGCTAGAAAAATGAAGAGAAGGTGTAATATACTGTTTATGCTTTGTTGTCATACCTCCTGAGCTACATCTAGTTTCTCCATTTCTACAGAAACTGCAGAGCCTTGTTTTTGCAGACTAGGCCTTGGTAGAAACTTGAAAGGCTTTTTCAAGAAGAACAAAGGGTCTTTTCCGGATGAAGATATCTTATCAATATAGTATGCTGCAATGAGTGAGACAAACCACTCAATGATAATGATGTAGAAAACTTCATCCATTGAACTATCACTGAAATCATCCCACGTCATCCCATCCCTCCTGTTAAGGGCATACTCGGAGAACTCATACAACCCACGGTATAAAGAGAAGCCCGGATACATCTCCATGACAAAAATCCAGCATCCTGGACAAAAATGTAAAAGACTATACATTAGCATTGTGGTCAGTTTAGTGAGAACATGTGTGCTTCAAGTTGTTATTGATGCTTACGGGGAAATGATGAATCTTCCATAAGAAACTGGAAGAGGAACGCACCCAATAGCCCAGATCCAAAGACGTATATGTAAGCAGCAACTATAATTTGTGCATAAAACAGAAAGTGCTTCTTGTTACTTAACAACACCAACATGTACTTTATGAGAAAATGTTTTACAAAGTGAAACTTTAGTTAGTACCTGATGATGTCTTAACTTTTGAAAATACTGAGGATACTAGAAAAGCAATGGAGATTTGCAGATTTATGTAGATGAAATAGAAAATGAACTGGATGCCGTAGTTATTAAGCTTGAAGAACTTCAATCCTATAGGTAAACATACCTGCTATAATAATCCCATAGAAGAAAAAAATTGTTTTATAATAGTAATGATCATTATAGTTCAGTACCTATTACTGACCCAAATAGCATCAAGCATATAACGTATAACGTGGATATGGCGAGAAAATAGGCGTAGGAAATCATCCAATAGGGACCATCTCCTAGACCATGCATTTTCATTATGATTCTTAGACGCTGCTGCTTCTCATAGACCAATGTGTTCAAGATCACCTGCAAATTTAAATGCATGCATATAATCTCATGATAGGTTTTGTAAGATGTCCACTCAGAATGAACTTACAGGGAACAGAAGAAGAATAACCCATGTGAAGAAAATGGGACCAATGGAAGATGCAATGTCCACACGAAGCCAAGTTTCTACTTTAGGCATTTCTTTGACAAACTCGAATAATATCTTTGTCCCTGGCCCTTTTATATACTGAAGATAAGCATTTGAAATCTGCAAGAATTGGGTTTTGGTCAAGAGACTTATCATAAGTACTGGAAAAGCTTGAGGATGTCTTGCATAAAACACTTGGGTTTCTTACTAAGTTGACTGAGCGAGGAACTCGGACAAGCTTTACACGCCTATCTAGTAACTTGGTCTTTGATGTAGAGTTATACAAGATGGTCACATTGAATTTGTTTGTATCCGTATCCAAGAGATCGTACGCTAATGAAAAAAACATATGAAAATATAGAGAAAGACTCAGAACTTGCACATGTAAACAGAGATAAACCAAGTATAGGTACTCTAATGGTTTTAGTTCCCTCTAGAATCATAGTTACAACTTTGCTTGAGAGGATGTAATTATTACAAGTTGTTCCCGGCTAAGAGAGAATACTTCCCAATAGTTCTGAAGCTTCCTCAAAAATGGCAAAAGAAGTAAACACATAGACAGATGATAGGGTGGTTGAATAAATAATTACCTGCAGCAATGTCATTGATAACCTCCTCATGATTTCCAATTTGATATCCCTTTAAGATCTCATGACTGACGTCTATGGAGCTATTCCGCCAGAGACTCAAACCTTTAACGCATCTCACCTCTTATTTAAGACACAACCATCAAGTAAATGGACACAAATTTGGAACATGGAATTGCATACAGTTGCTGAACTTGAAACATACATATCCACTCAAATGTGGTCACTGACATTTTAGTATATATATACCTTTGTGAAACTTTTGAGAAGATTGTCCCAATGAGAATGAAAATGTAGTTCTTGGAGTGCATTGAGGTTGGATGTTGAACATGGGAAGATTAGAGTGAATCCCTGGATTAAAATAGTTGGTAAAGTCTGGCTCTGATGCTGTACCCTATATTCATGATAAGTCCAGTTGAGAAATAAGAGACTTGATGATAACTGAAACAAGACAAGAACGTACCAAGACAGTAATGGCTGGATTACGCAACCAGAGTACAGAGGAGTTCACCATGAAAGAAGTAGTGAGCAGATTCCTAGATAAAGCTAGTCCAAGAGAAAGGTTATTCCCGGTAACAAGTATAGTTACAGGACAAGATCCTGTTAGTCTGCTGCACGAGCCTGAAGGAGTTTTGGGACGTGGAATCTGTAACAAAGGAGGCAGTGGTGGAGGGTTTGGGAAGGCGCAAAACACTGCTTGTTTCTGAGATGAATATGCTAATCCACAACTCTTTTTACCACATTTACCGTCTCCGGTTTTGTCGTCAATGCATTGACAACCACATCGGTTATCAGGAGAGTTGTTAACCTGTGTATCGAACAGAGCTTGAATACTCACTAGAAGCACGCAGAGGTACAAGGGGATCACGATAAGACGCACGTTGCTCCATAGGTTTCGTCTCTACAACACACACACATGCACATATGTTTATACAACTCATTTAGCAAAAAGGTTAGTATCTATCAATCAACACATGTGTTTGATCATACCTGATAGGTTAAGTTTTTTCTAGACAGTGCGTTGGCTTGTGTCAAGAAACTGGCAGGAACAAGATCTGCCATCGATGAAAGCTTTGGTATAGTCTTTTGACTTCTTGTTCTTTCTGTTTTTACATTTGAGCTTTGATATCACCTAATTAAGATGCTGGCGATTACTAGAAAGGGAGGAGACTACTTAATTTGGTGAGTTGACTATAATCATATTTCCATACGGCAAGATTTTGTTTTATAATAATAAGTATATTCAACGAACGAACAACAACATTTATTCACAAGAAGTTGCAAGGGTGTCATTCAATAAATTTTCCACCTTTTATGTGATAAGATCATGTATGGGGAGGCGTGGTATGTAGTTAATTACAACTATGAAAATTTATAGGGCAATTTTCTTAAATAGCAATTTTTAAGTTTTTGTCACAAAAATAGCTTTAGAAAAATAAAATGATTAAAATAACATTTAAAAAAAAAAAATTCAATTTTTTTTATTTTTTAAAAAAAAATTGAAACCATATCCCAAACTCACCCCTTAACTCTAAACCCTAAAGTCTAAATTAGTTAACCCTAGGGGTATAAATGCATATAAATAAAAAAATTAACTTTTCAAAAACCTATTTTAGTCATTTTCTTCCTTAAAAACTATTTTTGTGAAGAACAAACTAAAATGGGTCATTTAAGGGATTTCTCAAATTTATATGTACATATAACTTGATTGTTGGAATTGTAATTTATATGTACATATAACTTGATTGTTGGAATTGTCTAGAAACGCAATAAGATGTGATAGTATTTTGAATAAATATACAAGAATTTCAGTGTAAAAAGTAAAATTTACAAAACTGGATGAATTAGAAAACAATTAGGAAATGAGAAGAAATGGCATGTAGTGTTGATGAAAGAATAAATAGATGGTCCCATTTGTAAATACTTTCGACTTAGACTATAATTTTAGACTTTTAGCTATAATAATTTGGACTTATATAAACTCTCACTGTTAGTTTAAGTATTTTCTAGATTTAATCTGCACATTAAAATCGTGCATATATTGTTGTTTGATTATATTAATAAAATATAAGTAAATTGATATTTTATATTTGTGTGCATCATTTATGTGTGTTTTTTTTGTTAACTATATGGTTAATATTTATCGGTGTAAAATTACTTAGTTGTAAGTTGTAACACAACTTATCTTTTTAGTTTTAACTTTACTTAGTTATTCCAAATATTATTGTCTTCTAATTTATTAAATAGTTATAAGTATTTATATTGTAAAAGTTTTATTATGTGTAATAACTAATTTTAGTTTATTGAAAATAATTATATTTATATGAAACTTATTAAAGATATTAAAATTAAACTAGCCTAAATTAAACTGGATTACACAATTGAGTTTTAGGAGTTGATTTCACAATTTCATTGAAAATCTAATTGGGCAAAGTTAGAGAATAAATCTGTCTAAAAGTTTAACATAAGCCTACTGAATCTAGGTTTGACTAATTTTGGATCCGCTCTTGATCAATTTTTGGTTTACAAATACTTTATAAACAAAAAATTAATTAAAAATTCTGATTTTAATATAATTTATAATTAAATTTATAATTAAATTTATGTACATGATTTATTTCAGTTTTAATTGGATTACAATTCTAGGATTTGAAAAAAAAAATTTAACTTGGAACAAGTGTATCTATATAGAGAAAGAAAGCTATTAGAATACAGATCTTCGGTTTTCTTATTAAAGGCTTACTGCTAGAAAATATGATGCCCACCTAAAATAAAACATTTTCTATGATAATTGGTTTCAAGATGTATAGCGGTTTAGAAAATTTGAGAATGTAAAGCATACAAAAAACACAATTTTTGCACGTTGTGAAACATCTGAGAAATCCATAAATCATGTGTTTTTTTGAATGTTCACCAACAATTCAAATTTAAGCACTCTCATAGATACTACTATCAAATCTAGACATATTTTCCACTCAGTCTCTATCTACAAATATGGATCATTTATTGGAAGATACATCCGCAAATAGAAGATTATATATTTATATGGATATTATGGTATATGTGGAAATAAAGAAATAATAAAGTGTTTAGTAATATGAATATTGATCATAGAGAGACTTTCAAGTTGACGGAAACAAAGTCATTATTTTGGACGGAGGCACATGTTTCACTTACTCAAAATATTGATCATAGTAGAACGCTTATAGGATGAACAGTACCATTTATATCAGGTAGATGGTGTTTTACAGATGGATCTTGGAAAGAACAAGATAATTACATGGGACAAGGTTGGTATAGCACGTTGGAAGGATTTGACGGTTAAATGGGAGCGAGATAGTCAGTCGTCTTTCCATTCGGAAATAGAAGTTTTCATTTGGACAGAATTTAAGACAGTTTAATAGTACATTTGCAACAAATTATTTTTAGTTGGTGAAGATGGTTTCTGAACTAGAAGAATGGTCAGCCTTTGCAAATTATTTGGAAGACATAAAGATGCTGAAGCCAAGTTTTTACAACTGAGAGTTCATTCATATACCGAACCCACAAAATTCAATGATAAACAGTTTAGCACATATTGCAAGGAAGTAACTGTCGTTTATAGTTCATATGAATGCAAAATTACCAGTTTAATTTACATAACTCTGTTTTTCAGTTGATGAGAAGAAAAATATATTAACATGTGTTATGTGAGTTTTTAATTAAAATATTTAAAATTATATAAAAAATAGTTTAATCAAGCGTCAATTTGAGTTCTACGTTTATGTTTTCTGAATATGAGTTAAAATTTGTGGTCAAACATAAAAGTAACTTCTCTTCTTTTTTTTTCAATTGTATGACTTATGGCCTAGTCTAATTTTTGAACCACATTTTATTCAATCTATCATTGTCGGATGACCTTTTTCGATGCCCATTCCGGGAGAGAAAAATTAATATATTACAATATTATCATAAATTTTTGAATTACTCAAAGATATTTTCATAGAGTTTCAGCCGCTTACTTTTAAAATTAAAAATTTGAATTAACTACTTAAAAATAAAAATTTAGTAGGGAGATTTGACTCCGTTCATCGTAAAGTGAAACCGCCACAAACTCTAGCTATTTCTAATTTAGTGGCAGTCGCACTCCAGTGACTTTATACTTTTGCAGTATTTATGGAAATAGTAACAACGCAGCTATCCATGTCACACTGATAAATCGATGGAGTTAAACCATAAATTGATGGAGTTAAACCGTAAGCAATTCAGATCCGAAGACACTCTACTATATTTTACCTTGACCATGTGAATATGGGACCATGCTTTGAGCCTTATTTGAATACTCTAAGAAGAAGGTTCATCCATAAACTACACACCTCATTAAAAATTAGTTTAGGCATTTATATAGGTTTGGGATACTCTATGAGGTTAATAAAAGAGGCGTTATTTGTCTATGTTGTTGGGTAAACTTCAAAAATAGCTTGGAACCTAAGTTTCCTATAACAAGTCGGTTTAGGAAATAGGTTTGTTACAATCCTCATAGTATTAGGAGTTATCTAATTACTATAGGAAATAGGAAATATGAGTTATCTATTTGCTATATAAACACGTCTCTTGAGTTGTAAGAGAAGTGTGTGAGTGTGGAAACAGAGATTGAAGTGTTTAGTTTTGAGTTATTTTCTAAACACATAATAAAGAGAGTTATTCTTTATACTGAGTTTCTGTTTGTGTTCAAGCTAAGATCCGAGCTTACACACATCACGTTTTAGGACACTTTATTTGGTATCAGAGCAACCAGGTCTGTTTGTGAAGAAAACGTTTCACCAAAGAGATGAGTGATACGAAACCTGCGTCGAAGACAAGAGAAGCCGTGCCCTCCACGGTGGTCTGCCCGATGCTATCTTCAACAAACTATACAGTCTGGGCGATGCGAATGAAAG
>MU109304.1:0-17343 GCA_012274485.2 Sinapis alba | reverse complement strand
TTACGCTACTTCTTCGTCCTTTTGGTTTCAAAGCTGTCGATTCTAGTCGGAATCATAATACCCCAACTTGACTCTTTGGGTCTTGTTAGAAGAAGTCAAGAAGAACAATAACATGAAGTAAGAGATGGCATTCAGTCTTTAGTATTTGTCATGTAATTGCTACGTATCAAACATGAAACGGATCAAGTATCACGGGATAGCTAAGTACACACTTCTTAAATTATGGTAAAAAAAACAAAAAGAAGAGAGTAAAAATTGTTGCGAAGAAGTCAAAAGTGTAGTCACGAGAGCAGCGACAAATGGGGAACAAAAGAACAAAGAATCAAAAGACTCAAAAGCTTTCTTAACATCAACAGTTCGGATTTGTGTAAGAACAAAAGAAAGAGCGGAGATTACGGGGACCAACAGTGACGTCGACCTCTACCCCTCGTCGGTGCCCAATCTCACCAACTTTGTTTCGATGCTCACTTTTTCTAACCCTATTTACAATTTTTCGTAAATAAAATTTTGGGTTTATAAGAGAATGTCGCATGCCTCTAGTATATAATATAACTATATAGGTATACACTACAATTGTTGTTTAGTTTCTTAATAACATTATCCTTTTGATTGTGAATTGTTTATATAGTTCACTAACGTAAGAACATATGTACATTAATTAATTGTACCATTAATTATGATATATTATTCTTACGTTAGTGAACAATAATCAATTCATGTGAATCAATTATTCACTAGATTCTTGTTGCGACAAGAGTCCTATTACACCACTAAACATATTTTTAATCATTGTGCGTCATATTTTGTTTGCGTGACTGAGATCACACTTATTAGAGCTCGTGATTGACGTTAATTAATTGACATTATCAAGATAGCTTAATAACAGGCGGGTGAATCTAATTTGAGATATGACCAAATCATACCACATGATCCACTAACAAGAAGAGTTCTAGGCAACTTATCAAGTATACATTGGCAATTACTCTTTGGTTATTTATTGTCTGTAGCTTTGGAAACTTTTTTGCTGTCTGTAGCTTTGGGATACCCCTACCTACTGCACATTTAATGAATGGGGTTACGCATTTGAAGGTAAAAGCCATACTACTATTTTATGTTTTTGGATCTTTTCACATTAGTTGTTTTGGGTTTCATACGTCCATTTGAGTTGCTGTTCGGACTGTGAGCATATATGTAGCCTTTGACATCATTGGCTTTGATCAATGTGGCAATCATCTTACTCAGACGCATATAACGTCAGTACAATACTCCCTCCGTTTCAAATTAGATGTCGTTCTGGAGTAGAATTTTTGTTTCAAAATAAGTGTCGTTTTCGGTTTTCAATGCAAAATTTATTGGTAATATTCTTTATTCTATTTTTCTATTGGTTGATATATGGTTAGGTGTATTGGTAATAGTGTTTTTATTTTGAAAATATGTAAAATTAAATGTTTCCTTAATCTGTGTGGATAAACCTAGAACGACAACTAATATGAAATGGAGGGAGTATCGATTAAGCTTTTACTGAAAATTTGCCCCTGTTCGTGTAAGTATGAGAGAGTTGACTACATGCACATTATTGGTCTAATAATTCTATTTAAGGACAGAAAAATAGAAATAAATCGTCTTTGATCAATCATATAGATAATATTACATGGTATGAAGAAAATATCTGTATCATTGCTCGATGTATTAATATGTAACAACAACCACCACCTTATCGTCCTTATCCCCACCATATTTACATGATTATATAATGACTTTTCAGCAAAAACACACACATCAAATTCTCAATTCTTTGGAATATTTGGCAGGTACATAAAACATAATAATACATTTAAATTATTCTCACAGAAACTTAAAAAAAAAAACATTATACGTACGTACGTATGCAACTGCAGTTCCCTTTCTTTATCATTTATGGCTCATTCCTTTGTTAAGTTCTATGTAATAAAAGTCACGCGTAGTGTTAGAGATTAAAAGACACTATAAAAATAAATCATTTGCAAGTTCTGTGTCCTCGCTTTGCTTCTTCCTCCATGATTTATTGATAAAATAAATACTCTCTTATCTTCTCAAGGCGTATGTAGATAGAATCATTCTCCCCTAAAGAGAGACAGAGACAAGAAGAAGAAAAGCATTGGTCTTTACTTTACTTTGTCATCTCCCTTCTGTAAGCATTGTGGCGACGGAGACTGTTCATACTCTCTGTTACTCGTGTTCGTATGACAGATTAGATTTGTCTTCTCGGTTCTGTCTTATCTTGGCGATAATGCCTAGAGAGTGCTTACTAGATTATTACTAAATACTCTGTTTCTGTCTATAGCTTATACGATGCAACGAGTCCACAACAAACCAATTGAGTCCATCGGGAAATCTCCGTCGGCCACCGTTAAGCATCATTTAATAAAAGAGAGCAACGGCGGAGTGACGGCGGCGAATATGCATGAACCGAGCATCGATACTGATAAGCTCAGCTACGAGATTTTCTCCATTCTCGAAAGCAAGTTCCTTTTCGGGTACGATGACCCTAAGCTCATGACCCGAGACCCAAGTCCAGAGCTGGAAACGTCACCGACGGTTTTGGAAGAAGATGTAAACGGCGTCGTTCCGGGGTCAATCAAGAACCAGAGAGGGAAAGTCTGTGTTTTGAGCATCGACGGCGGCGGGATGAGAGGGATCATACCCGGGAAGGCTTTGGCTTATCTTGAGAAGGCGTTGAAATCGAAGTCGGGTGACCCGAATGCCCGAATCGCCGACTACTTCGACGTCGCTTCTGGTTCAGGCATCGGTGGGGTTTTCACGGCGATGCTTTTCGCTTCGAGCGATGGTGACCGTCCGATCTTCAAAGCGGATGACACGTGGAGGTTTCTAGAGAAGAGCGGTAGAAATTTCTATAAATCAAAGTCCGGAACCGGGAGGATACTAAACCGGGTGATGAAAACCGGGTCGGGTGGTTCGAAGCTAGAGAAATCGATGAAGGAGTCATTCGCTGAGCTGACCCTCAAGGACACGCTTAAACCGGTTCTGATTCCTTGCTACGACCTCACGAGCTCTGCGCCGTTCCTTTTCTCACGTGCCGACGCGTTGGAAACGGACGGCTACGATTTCAAGCTGCGGGAGGTTTGTAGAGCCACGTGGGCCGAGCCGGGAGTGTTCGAGCCCGTGGAGATGAGATCAGTGGATGGTAAAACGCGTTGCGTTGCGGTTGACGGTGGATTAGCGATGAGTAATCCCACGGCTGCAGCGATCACTCACGTGTTGCATAACAAGGAAGAGTTTCCGTTCGTTAGAGGCGTTGAGGATTTGCTTGTGTTGTCTCTTGGTACGGGACAGTTGGTGGATGTCAAGTATGAATGTGATAAGGTTATGAAGTGGAAGGCTAAGCAATGGGCTCGTCCCGCGGTTCGGATATCTGCTGATGGTGCGGCTGATACTGTGGACCAGGCCGTTTCCATGGCATTTGGTCAGTGGAGGAGGAGTAACTATGTCCGTATTCAGGTAAAAGCTTAGAGCATGGTTAACCTTAGTCTTTTTACTGAGGTTTTTAATTCATAATTTGATTTTTTTAATATACTTTTCGGTTAAAATATGCTTTTTATATTTTTTATTTAATAGACGATTTTTAGTTTTTCTAGTTTTTAAAAAACGTATCTTAACCGAAACTAAGAATCTTAGTTAAGAGACAGATTAATCATGGTCTTATGTGCTTATTGTAATTCATGTCACTGATAAGGTTCTGATTAGCAGTAACCAAAGCTGATTGTGGACATCAAATTAGTCTATAATCTCTAAATTTTTAGAGATTTTAACATATTTAATCTCTAAATTTCAATATATAATTTATATAAACATAGGTCTCAGAATTAACTAAATTTTTTACTAAATTCCATAATAGTTCTCAAAATTTCAGAACCGGTTACGGTAATAACATTGAGTAATGACGAAAATGTGATACTAAAAACCTTGAATCTGATCAAGAATCGTGAATGCTTTATATAGATCATGAAAGTTGAATCTTGATATTAATACTAGATTTTGTGATTTTAATAGGCGGATGGGTCAAGCTTTGGTCTGTGTAGACCAAACATAGACACGGACGCTAGTCCAAGCAATGTGAATATGCTTGTGGGAGTAGCAGAAGAGATGCTGAAGCAGAAGAACGTGGAATCGGTTCTGTTTGGTGGTAAGAAAATCAGTGAAGAAAGCAATTTCGAGAAGCTGGATTGGTTAGCCGGTGAGCTTGTGCTCGAACACCAGAGGAGGAGTTGCAGAATCGCTCCCACTGTAGCGTTCAAGCAATCAAGCGACAGAAGAACTTCTCAGAAGAAGATTTTCAAGGATATTGATTGCATGTTTTGAAGATATTATTCATCTTCTTGTCTTGATTTGTATAGATTAATGTTTTGACTTTTGAGTTCGGAGAAGAAAGCGAAACATCTTCTTCGAAAAGGTTTCATTCTCGTCCATTCTATTTATATACTAAGTGAGAAGTGTGTGATTTTTGCTCAATTTGATTGGGGACAAGATATCTTTCTGTAATGATTTGATGTAACGTAAGTTCAGAGATGTGAACTTGGGAGCGTGGTGAATATAACGTTTCAAGAAGCTGTTATGAAATCATACTCATTGGGACTTTAGGAGCTCACTAAAGAACCTTTTAATAAAAGTTTTTTAAAGACTTTTCATGTACAATGTACCTAATTATTTATATTTAATCGTGGATTTTTCAAATGATTAGGAAGTCATTTTAAATATTTTGAAAATTTTCTAAGTTCTAACAATTTTAATCAATTTCTCCAATTGAGATACACACTAATATTTTATTAGCATATAATATATCCGTTTCATATTAGTTATCGTTATAAGTTTATGCACACAAATTAAGAAAACATTTAATTTTACATATTTTCAAAATAAAAATACTATTACCAATACAACTAACTATATATCAACCAATAGAAAAATAGAATAAATAATATCACTAGTAAATTTTGTATTGAAAACCGAAAACAATATTTATTTTGAAACAAAAATTCTATGACAACTAATTTGAAACGGAAGAAGTAAAGTTTATTTTATTCTGTTTCTGTAACGCTCCTCATTAATGATATTCATTACCAGGAAAATCATTGACTCCATTCATTGGATTTATTTCTATCTTCTGTAATATGAAATCTACATATTATTAAGTTACTAAAAGGATAAAGCATAGCTTCTAATTCCTAATCCCTCCCTAATCACTTTCCAAGTCAACGTCAACAACAAAGGTATTCGCTCGCTCTCTCTATCTCCTTTCACACACACTTCGTGGCTTATATATTCCAACCAGAAAACCACCTTTAAAAGCATCCCTCTCGAACACATACTTCTCTCCTTGTACCAAATCAAGAAACAAGAAACATAAAATGAAGAGCTTAGCCATCCAAATCCTAACAGGAAGATGGTTTATGTTCTTCGCGAGTATCTTAATCATGTCGGCGGCTGGAGCCACTTACATGTTCGGTCTCTACTCAAGTGACATCAAGACAACCTTAGGCTATGACCAAACCACTCTCAACCTCCTCAGTTTCTTCAAAGATCTTGGAGCCAACGTCGGTGTCCTCGCGGGTCTACTCAACGAGGTGACTCCTCCTTGGTTCACTCTCATAATCGGAGCTATACTTAACTTCTTCGGCTATTTCATGATTTGGCTTGCCGTTACAAAACGGATCTCGAAGCCTAAAGTTTGGCACATGTGTCTCTACATCTGCGTTGGAGCTAACTCACAGTCGTTCGCTAATACCGGATCGATCGTCACTTGTGTCAAGAACTTCCCGGAATCACGTGGTTTTGTCTTGGGGATTCTCAAGGGATATGTTGGTCTTAGTGGCGCTATTATTACACAGCTCTACCATGCCTTTTATGGTGACGACACCAAATCTCTAATCTTGATGATTGGTAAGTAAAATTTTTAATATATTGATGAAAACCGTATGGTTTAATCACAAGAAACAGAGAAAAACAGAGGTCAATGCTATTATATATGAATCTTGATTATCCCATTGGATATAGTTTTGCTTGTGACTGATTTGCCTAGCGGATGTTTAATGATTAAACCGATTATTAGAATACTGAAAAACATTAATAAATGTTTTTTTCCGGACATGTGAATGCAATCTTGAATCCAAAACAAGACTAAGTCTATGGGTTGTTATTGTATAAACAGGTTGGTTACCTGCAGCAATCTCGTTTGCTTTCTTGAGGACGGTAAGGAACATGAAAGTGGTAAGACAGACCAACGAGCTAAAGGTGTTTTATAACTTCCTCTACATATCGTTCGGGCTAGCGACGTTTCTCATGGTGGTAATCATCACTGACAAACTCTCCGGCTTTACAAGAAGTGAGTTTGGCGGCAGCGCCGCGGTGGTGATCGTCTTGCTACTTTTGCCGATCATAGTAGTCGTCTTGGAAGAAAAGAAGCTCTGGAAAGATAAACAAGTCGCCTTAAATGATCCAGCACCTATCAATATCGTCACAGAGAAACAAAGCTTAGATTCATTACAAGTCAAAGATGATAATGAAAAGTCAACGAAAGTGGAGAGTGTCAAAACGGCGTCGTGTTGGACGACTATATTTAGTCCACCGGAGAGAGGAGATGACTACACGATCTTGCAAGCGTTGTTTAGCGTTGACATGTTGATTTTGTTCTTAGCGACCATATGTGGTGCGGGAGGGACGTTGACGGCGATAGACAACTTGGGTCAAATAGGTGGCTCGTTGGGCTATCCAAAGAGAAGTGTGAGCACGTTTGTGTCACTCGTAAGCATATGGAACTACTTCGGTCGTGTGGTTTCAGGTGTGGTCTCGGAGATCTTTTTGATCAAGTACAAGTTTCCAAGACCTATAATGCTCACAATGATCCTCCTCTTCTCATGCACCGGTCACCTCCTTATCGCTTTTAACGTCCCTGGTGGACTCTACGTTGCATCAGTCATCATAGGGTTTTGTTTTGGTGCGCAATGGCCGCTTCTATTTGCTATAATCTCTGAGGTTTTTGGGCTTAAGTACTACTCTACGTTGATTAACTTTGGGTCGGTGGCTAGCCCGATTGGGGCTTATTTGCTAAACGTTCGGATCGCTGGCTATTTGTATGATAAGGAGGCGGAGAAGCAACATAAAGCGTTAGGGATACAGAGAAAAGAGGGGCAAGATCTTAGCTGCATGGGAACAGCTTGTTTTAAGTTGTCGTTTATTATAATTACTGTGGTAACTTTGTTTGGTGTGTTGGTCTCGATGGTTTTGGTGGTCCGGACCAAGAAGTTTTACAAGAGTGATATCTACAAAAGGTTTAGAGAAAAAGCGTTGGCGACTGAGATGGAGATGGCCCCGCATGGTCCGGCAAAATCTATGGTGGACGAGAATGATAATGTTAGTGGCAAAATAGTTGGCAAAGGAGGGTAAAGTTGTTTAGTAGATGATCATTGTAAAAGATATAGACAAGATGGTGAAGCCTTTTGTAAACATATTAGACCATGATTATTATCAGTGAAACCTATTTAGAGTTTCTTATTTATTTTTTATTTTTTTTCTGCTGTTTTTAAAGAAAAATTAAAATCTAATTAATCGTAGGCCATCACGTATCAGTGGAGTTCACGAACAATGCAAAAACTAAACAATAACCAATCTTTATTTTGGCTTTTTTGTAAGTGGTTTTTATCTTTTATGGATCCTTTTCTCTTAAAAAACTCACTTAAAAACTCAATAATCCCCTCCTCGAATAATCTTGCTCTTATATATTCCGTTTCCTTCCTTGGTTCACACCCTAGTTTTTAGAGCTACTATACTTTATATGATGTTTTCATCGTTTTGTCTTTGGAGTCTTGGAAAGTATTGAAAGGTTAATGTTTGGAGATAGGTAGGGTCATCATGAGTCAACTAATGAGTTGGACTTGTGATTTTATGAGGCCACAAGGGACTACTTTGAATAAATCACTAAAAGATAGAGAACTAAATTATTGCAAGCGAGAAAAGTTGGCTCACATGTGTTGGTTCGACTTGGACTTTCATGTCGGTTTACATATTACGTAATGTGAATATGGAGGGAGTGCGTCACAAATCACAATGATACGTGGAAAGTTGAAAGGTTAAACGCGTTTATGAACAAACAAATTGTTTTTAAAACGTGCAACATTCAAGAATACATATATAGTATTAGAAAATTAAAGTCTCAAACTTTAAGTTAGTGGATAGTACTAGATTAAAAAAGATACACTCGTGAAATTGTTTCACGCTTATGTAGTGGATATGCAATTATGTAGTGGATGAAGAATCAAAAAGGACAAAGCAATAAACTGTTGGAAAGTTATCTCGAAATATTAGTTTAGAATGACCCAAACTATTTGTAGGGAAATAGAACATCATACGAGTTATAGACAATAAATTTCTAGTGACTTAAACTTTTAGATTATCTAATATATGTCTAAAGAATCATAAGTTTAAGTTTAAGTTCTGTTAGAATAATTTTCTCTCTAAATAAAAATAAATAAATCTACGGATCTAGCCTAAAAAAAATGTACAAATCTACGGATCCAACATTTCTTATTTAAAATGAAAAAATAAACATCAAACATATTTTTCTCTATAAACAATATAAATTATAAACCTTCCACATAATTTCTCTTAAGGGGTTAGTTTTAGAAAAAAATATCATGCTTGAGGTGTAAATCATCTTTCTTAAATAGAATTAGTATAATGATATTAAATAGTCATTTTTAAAACCACTATATCACCACCCACTTAATCAAACTACCATATTTTATATTTTGTTTTCCTAAATTACCACCCAACATTAGTTGAAGGTGGAAGGAAGAAAGACACATGATGATAAGGTCTTAGTGTCTTTTTGTTGAAAGATTGTGCGATTGTGTAAGAATTTGTTGTCTTTCTCCTATACGTAGTGGACTAGTAGTAAAATCTATCTTATTAAATTATGGTGACTTGTTGCAGAGCGGGTCCTAAGTTATATAAGGCTGCAAGCTAAGAAAAAAGTATATTATCTCAAAACTGGAACTTGCCATCTCTTAGATTCAAAAATATTTAAATTACCACTTAACTAACAAAATATTTTACAAACTCGGAGCTGAAATTCGTCTTACAAATTGAAAGGCCGCAAGCATGGGCTTCACCCGTTTGGATCAAGGCCCAGTCTGCGGGCTGATAGTGTGGTCGACTAGGATTTGTTCTAATCCTAAAGTGACAAACTACCGATTGCAATGTGTTTTCCTGGCGGCAGCTTCTGGTTGGTCTACAAAGCTTTTGTCCGATGGGATACAAGTCGCGGTCAAAAGAGCCAATGTTGCATTGTATCCTGCGTCACAAAACTGTAGAATAATTGGTTATAATCAAAGTAATAAACCGACAGATCTGCCAAAAATGTATCATAAGTATCCTTTTAGTAGTATAATAATCAGTTGCATGCTATGTTAAAAGTTTCTGACTATTTCTAACTCACTTAATTTTTCTCTATATATTTTCCTTTAAATTAAAGTAATTCTGTTATAAAATATTTTTTGCTTAAATGATATACCTCTATAATAGAGTAACTCTATTATAAAAAGAAATATAGAGTAGTACTATTACATTTTTATTCTCAAGAAAAGTTAAAAATGTGACATTACTCTATATTTCTCTCTATATAGGTATATCACTGAATCAATAATTATTTTATTTTAGAGAAAAAATATAATTGCATTAGAGATATTCTTATTATGTTCAGTAAGTAAACATAGTTGAGCTGTGGAGCAGTTTGATATTTTGTGAGAGTTAATAAGATATGCTCACTTGGGAATCCACAAAAATGAAATTAACTCAAATACTTATAGTAATTGATTTAACCATACAAAAAGTACTAATTACGTTATTCCAACTTTCCAAGGATAAATTATTACCAATCGGAATACAAAGAATGAACCATATTAAAGTTGTTAGTTCATCTAAACGCAGTTTCGTATGGTCCCTATTACGAAATGACAAATCTGTTACATTATACTCCAAGTAATGCAATATGTAGTTTAGACATCCTTAGCTTGCTAGTTACACTCACAATGAAAACTCAATCTTGTCGAACCAAATTTGTCTTTAACCGTAGAATTTAACTCAACATTAACCGGTTGAAAACCAAGAGGATAACTCTCATTTTGTCTTTGAAATTTGGATCGTTTGTTTGAGTTCTCTGAAAGAATTAATCGCATCTCGCAGTGCACATGATTGCAGTCTCACTGTGAAATCAAAGTGCCATGAAATGCATCGGTACATGTTAGTGATGTGTAAGAGTAAAATAGTATGCCTATATAAGTTTACAGTTTTAATTTGAGAAATTCCCTTGGATAGCCTTTTTAGTTTGTTTGTCACAAAAATAGGCTTTAAGGAAGAAAATGACCAAAATGTTTTTTTTAGAAGCTAAAAAAATCATTTATATGCATTTATACCCCTAGGGTTAACTAATTTGCACTTTAGGGTTTAGAGTTAAGGGGTGGGTTTGGGGTTAGAGTTTCAAATTTCAAAAAAAAAATTTAAAAAAATCAAAATTTCAAAAAAAAAAAAATCTATTTTGGTCATTTTATTTTTTTAGGGTTATTTTTGTGACAAAAACTTAAAAAGAATATTTAAGAGAATTGCCCTTTTAATTTTACTGAAGAATACAGTATAACGTTTTCACTAAACGAATAGTACTTTAAAAAAAATATTTTGAAGATATAGATTGTTTTCCAGACATTTTCCTCTAGTTCAGTTCAGTTGAAGATCCCTAGTTTTACTATATACCCTTTATTTCTTTTTCTTTCAATCCACCTTGTACCACTATCTCACTCTTACTCTTCTCTCATGTTCTCTCTCAATGATCCTTCTATTTTCAGAAATTGCATGTCTCTACTCATATTTAGCGAAACCCATAAACAAATAAAAAAGTTTACTACTCCTTACTTGAGACTCGAATCTATGTAAAATAGGGAACTTGAATCTTTTTAATTTTTTTTTTTTTCCAAAAAGTGAATTATAAAACTGCAGCGTAAAATAGGATACCAGGTATGTATGCATCACATCTATATTTTATATTTTGAAAAGTAAAGTAAAATTCTAGTCATATTTATAATATCCATTGAAAACCCTAGAAAACGTCCAATTGACTGAATTACCCACTCAGCATGAAATGGACACACAAGTATCTCTAGAGATGACTAGCACACCTACAATTACGACTAAGTGAAATAACATAAGTGTTCTAAAAGCTTTAAACGTTATAATATGTTGAATTTTAAGTAATGTCATTAGATAATGAGCTTAAAATATCTTTTAGGTATAACGATTATAGATAACAATAAAGAAAATTTCCCTAACTTTTAAACCGGTTCACATCCAAAGTCTCCAATCCAATTTTTCTTTGAATATGGACTGGAAATATTTCCAATTTTTCTTTGAATATGTACAGTAGAAAAATGGACACTGATCAAGAGGTAACATCAGTCTATATGTAAAAAAAAAAAAGTAAAATACAACATATAGATCGGCAACTGTCTAATTAGAGTAATATTTTTTCGAAATAAAAGCTGATTGAAAAGTGGTATTAACTTTTGTTAGAAATGCTGAGGCGTGGCTCTCGGTTGTTGAAACTATTTGTTGACCTACTTTGACTGATATATTTGAAAAATACATTTCATCATTCCCTAATGCCCAATCACAACAGGTATAGGGACTAGTGTGGTCCATCCCTTATCATTATTATAAACACATTTTCTTTAGTGACTACTAGAAATATTTGTTGATTATAGAAAAAAAAAGTAAAAGCTGATTCCCAAAGCAAAAAAAAATAAAAAATAAGCATTGGATTTCTCTCTATTTTCCTTTCATAATTAATTTGTCATTCATGATTTGTAGTCCCAAATATCAGTCTCTACGTGTAAAATTTTGTAAAATGAATAAATGTTCAGTGGGTGTTCAGAAAAAAAAAGAAGAGAATAGATGTTCAGTGAAGTGATATACTACACGTCCATCTAACGAATATTTTGACTAACTGGCAAAATCAAATAAATAATTAACTGAGACTAGAAGAGTACTATATTTGGTAAAATAAATTGAAGTGGTTGTTTCTTGAGTTAAAACATTTTATTTACATTCTACGAACGAGCATATGTTTCTAAACTTTATATATACCCATTGTTATATTAAAATAGATAGATTTACCTAAAATGAAACAAAAAGTAATAGAAAACTTAACATTTGCACCTAAAAAATATATAGAAAAAGGTTAGTCTATAAGCATGGTCATGTTTGTTTGTGTCAAGCTCACGCGTGGTTGGAAGGATGCTTGGAATAATTACAGGCATCTCATCATGCTCACCCTTTCCTAGGGTTTCTCCTAGAGTTTAATAACATTTGATTTTTGGCATTTATTATTTCAGCTGTTATCATGTACAATTAGTTAGATAGAGACAATTAAATATAGTTGGATATATATCAAGACAAACGACAATTGTTAGTGAAGTCTCCTTATAAATGTTTGTATCATTCACCGAAGCTCTCTTACAACTTTCTTTTTGTAATACTACTAATTAAGACATATATCTAAAAGATTAATGGTTCTTGTAAAGTTTAATTTTGGCAATATATTAACCGTTGAAAAAATTGAAAGACTAAAACTATGTGATGATTCGTGAATGTATTTTTTTACACTAAATATGGCGTTATGAAATATTAAGGGCTAGAACTTAATATTGTATAGCGTACATATGATGAATATTTTCTTAATACTAAAAAAGTATATGAATTTGTTCCAGTAATTTCAGTGGAACAAATTAAAAAAGTATACGCCTTCTTTTTTAAAAAATACCACTAAAGCTACTAGAACAAATTCATATACTCTTTTAATATTAATAAAAATATTTTAATTTGTTCCACTGGAATTAGTCTATATTTACAGAACTATATGCCTTTTTCTAAAAAATTATTACAGAATACTACTGTACTATGTGGTAACTTTCAATGTGAGATCAAGACACCAGATGCAATCATTGCAGCAATAAATCAGCATTGTGTGATGTAACTTACCGCATGTGTAGACATTTGTGCATTTGTGCGATTGATACCACAATTCAATAAATACAGAAAACGTTATAAGGATCTAAAAAATAACAACAAAAAATTAGCTCACAAGTCATATACTTCTTATTCTGTTCCGAAATGTAGATGTTTTGAAGAAGTTTAATATTTTAATATATAAAATATTTTTTATTTTTTACGTAATTGGTTGAATATCTTTAACTTATAGTTTTAATGATTTTTTTTAGATAAAAAATATTTTTTTAATATATATATACTTTTACCTAAACATCTTATATTCAAGAATGAAAGGAGTACATACAAACAGATTTATAAGATCGATATGATTGATCGATACAGAAGAATCTGAACCGTACGGGAATGTAATAAGAGAAATTCCCTTAGATAGCCCATTTTAGTTTGTTTGTCACAAAAATAGGTTTTTAAGAAGAAGATGACCAAAATGTTTTTTTTTAAGCTAAAAAATGCATATAAATGCATTTATACCCCTAGGGTTAACTAATTTGGACTTTAGGGTTTAGAGTAAAGGGATGGGTTTGGGGTTAGGGTTTCAAATTTCAAAAAAAAAATAAAAAAATTGAAATTTTCAAAAAAAAAAAAGTCTATTTTGGTCATTTTATTTTTTGAAGGCTATTTTTGTGATAAAAACTTAAAAAGGGTTATCTCAGAGAATTGCCCATGTAATAATCAACTATCGAAATAATTAACTATTTCCTTTAGAAGAAACAAGGAGCTACGTTGATGTGAACGCAGGAGGAGTCCTCGTAAGAAGTGCTGTGACGACATGACATAAATTTGTACTAGAAAAATACGAAACGAATTAAGACAAGAACGGAACCAGAGCTCAACAAAATATCGATCAGTGGAATCTATTGGAGACCACAAGAAGAAGCATGTGTATATGGTTTAGTGAAGTACCTTATAATCTTCCACACCTAATTGGATAACAAGCTCAACACAATTTAACTGGTAGCATAAAATAGCTAGAAAAGTATGTAAATGTATATGAAAATATGCATGGCTCCTCATACGCCATTCACGGAGGTCATCAATGGTCGATGAGCTTAGAGTATGGCATACAGGGAGCCAGGCATACACATCTTATACAACAACACTTATGCATCTATGTATATGTCATGATGCATATACATGCTATTATGTATTGAAACTAATTGCCTAAAGCAGATGTATATTCTATTTTAAGTAAGCTATCTAGATCTACACCTGGACATGCATGAACAAATCTAAGCAAAAAATATGGAGAAATAGAAGCAATCTAAACTCTAAAGGATCGATCGAGATTTGCATGTACTAAAATGGAATTGAAGAGATTCTTTGTTCTCTCTCTCTGAGGTTACTGTTCTTGAAGCCCTAAATGAGTATTTATTGAAAAGACAAAAGAGAAGATGAGCATCAACAAGCGAGATGGGGCGTGAGATTGGTGATCCAGAGAAACAGAGAGAGATACTGAAGGTGATTGAGAGAGGAGGATAAATGGTTTATATAAAACAATTAAGGATGGGATGAGAGAGGTACATATGTATGTATATGCAGATTTACAAATACATATATGTAGACAAAAGGCAAAAAAATTAAAGCAGAGGTGTTTGGGTCAAAAAGATAAAAAAAACACATGAAAAATATTAAAAAGGAACAAATGGAAAAAGAAAGACCCACAAGAAACCCTAAGGAAATGGCAAGAAAGAAGGGGTAAAGGCAAAAGGCTAAACTTAGGGCATAAACATTTATTTTTGGTTAATTTGTTTAGTCTTTTGAGAGTGAAACAAGGATTACTTGTGGGGTTGCTTTTCTGTCTCATCATCTCACCACCTCACTAAATATAGACATCCATACACATCACCATCCAGATCACACATGCATGAGCATGAGAGATATCATCATGGTGGTGGGTATGATTAAGTGAGAAGTAGAGGTGGGCGCAAGGCGAGTACTTGCGTTTTTACGTATACTTGATACTCGCCTTCCCTTGAACGAGTAATGAATTTTTGGACTTGGTATTTGCCTTGTCGAAAACGAGTACTTGTTATATCGAGTACTCGTCCCAAAACATGTTACTTGCAAGTTACTTGACTTGTTCGATTACTTATTAGTAGGGCTAGACACGNAACAAATATCTGGGATTTTTGCTTTACTTGTAATCCGACTTGCTTTATTCGAATAGTAAAAAAATTGCCTTATACTTGTAATTGCTAATACCAAATACTTGATTAAGCGAGTACTCATCTATATATGAGATACTTGCGATTAACTTGCTGTACTTGTATTTGTTCACTTAACTTAAAAATTTTGTAGTCGAGTCTTTAAAATAGAAATTCTATTTCAAAGATTTTATGATCAGGTGATTGTCTATATTTATAGCAAAAAAATTGTTTTGATTCTTATGCTACACCGATGTAAGATAATGTAGTATAAAATTTGAAGACAAAAAGAGAAAATTATTTAATTCCACATGTTTGATATGTGATATAAGTATTAAACTAGATGAAATAATAATGTAAATGTTATAATATATTTTGAAAATCAAGTAACGGGTCAACACGAGTCAAATACCTAAAATAAATTTAAACCTTGTTACTTGATTTGAACTTGCAAATATTTAAAATTCTTAACTTGTTACTTGCCTTGATTAGGACGAGTACTTGTATTTACGGGGAAAGTACGGGGCGGGTAGCGAGTTTAAGGCGGGTAACAAATATTTGTGCCCAGCCCTAGTGAGAAGGACATAATTAAAGGGAGAGAAGAGAGAGAGAAAATTATTAAGAACCCTAAAAGAGGAGAGAGTGGGTTTGAAATCTCCTTTTCTGAGTCTGGTGGTCTTAAAAAAGCTAAAGGTTGCTTTTCTCTTCTCTGAAGCTCATTTTGTCTGCAAGTGCTTGGATACACATGGATTCCTCCATCTCTTCCACCTTTTTCCACACTCCAATTTTTATTATTATCATTTCAATTCCAATCTAAATTCATTTAGTTATTTGATATCTATTCTATTTACATTTCTTTCATATATTATTGGTCCTATGCATATTTGTTTTCACATTTTAAGGGCTATTATTCACCGGGAAATATATGGTACACCTCATATCAGAGTTGTCCACTATAATAATGTAACAACAAACCATGACCCATAATCTTGCAACAAATTAATAATTGTTATAATATACACTACTAATATATATACACTGACATATTGCCTTCAAGAAAGTATGGAGAGAACAAAATAATTGTTTAAACTTTAAACTAAGATTCTCTTTTTGACTCTTCTGTTTAGGCTAAGGAACAATCCATAGTGTTTACTACCTAATCCTTGCTGTACTTTTGTCTACCCACCAATTATCACATGTCTTTATAAATATATATGCTGTATATATGCATGCGCAAACACCCTTAATTATATATTTTCATATTTGTTGTATGTTTCTCTGTGTGTTGTACGTAGATATATTCGCTCACACGTATCTATGGAATAAATAATGGAAAGAGTGTGGACCATCTGCATCGGTTGAATTCTGTGAATCTATTTTTTCTAATATTTGGTTCTAGTAAATAAGTTGCATTCAAACAAAAAGAGAAGGAAAAAAAAAGAGTTACATTCATATTAGAAGTCAATTGTACTAGTGTGTACATCATTCAAAAGACTTGGGAGTCATATTAGATTTTCATGCGAATTAACCACAGATATTCTTCTCGTGATATTTGTTGATGTCATGTGATGTGAATGGTGGCCGCTTCTAGTATGATGATATTTAGTAGAAGCATCAATCGAATTCAGGAAACAATTCACCAAGAAGTATATCTATATATATATACATGTTTTTGTTTACCCAAACTCAGAAACATGTTTTAATATGTTGAGTTAAATTGTGATATTTCTTCTTTCATTTTTAATCATATTTCCATAAACTCTAATTTAGATTTTTCATTTTTTTCCTTTTTGTTTTAAATTCACGTTTCCATCTTTTTGTTGAGGAAGTGACAGTCAATTGTTGAAATCTAATAATGAATTAGTTATTTACAAAATTTTCAGTTCAAACAGTTTTTATTAGTTGATTTGCAGTCAAACATAGAAATTCATAACTTCTGCCTACTTTGTCACCATGTTTTTTTTTTGTTAATTAAGCGGAATCATGGTTGGTAGAAAAAACAGCGCATGGGGGGCAGCCGGCAATTGGGATCATGATTAGAATAACATAGTCACATATAATTATTATTTTAATTATTTTTTCCTGTGTAGTG
>MU109302.1:0-17349 GCA_012274485.2 Sinapis alba | reverse complement strand
TATTTCTCCAAGCCAAAGCTGTGTAGATTATGTACTCTCCATCACCGCAGACTACGACAAACCTCCCGTTAGGATTGTGCTTCAAGCTCTGAGAATTAGACCGAATAGTTATTTATGAGATACAAGAGATGATTATACGGAACCACACTCTTGGGACTTTGTATGAAACATAATTTAATGTATATGATCTAACACCGCTCCATTTCAAATGTATATTGTTTCAAAGAACCATTAAAGTATCATTTTTAGCTGAAACATGATTCTAGTGGTACCCACAACTTCGAAATGTCTCCCCAATATCCCCTATAATAATTCAGCACAACAGGACAAGTGTCAGATGGTGTTAACACTTACTTGTGGATAAAGATCACATGTCCCCAGGTCTTTAACAGCCAAGGGAAGTCTTTCTCCGTCAGTAACCTAGGCAAAGAGACGAAAACTTAAAATCATCAGACAATACAAATAAATAGCTTAATCACACAGGTTGTTGCATGCTATAATACAATAGTTATAGTTAGAAGCTACACCTCATAACCTGCACCGAGATTTTTGATGTTTGCCGTTTGGATTTCATTATGCTTAGCCCATATAACTTTTCCGCTACTGTCCATGCTAGCGACAGGAATTTCTCGTCCAAGTTTAACCATGATGGTTCCTTCATCATATCCAATCACAACTCTGTAAAATGCAAACACATTCGTTGTTGATGGTCTTGTATAACACTGATCCCTCAACAGCTCTTATAGCAATTCTAAGCGCCATTAAGCTCTCCAAATCGTCAATTTCAGACGAGAACTAACAGCAAATAAGAAACAAAGATTCTACCAAGAGAGAACATCTACTCATGGAAAACAAATCTAACAAACATTGACTTATAGAAAGGTAAAATGAGGAAGCAAAAATTCAGAACTCACCGGCGCGAACTTTTTATGTAACCAATGGCCCAAACTCTATCGAGAGCATAATTCAGTGTGTTCTCTAGCCTGAAAAGAAATATAAAAGTAAAAATAACAAACCAAAGGACAAAATAGAGAAAACAAACCTACTGTGAAAATGAATACAAGAAAGAATCTCATGTGTCCAAGGCGTAGTTAAGTGTTAAATACCCAAAAAAAAAACAGCATTGTCAGAAGAAAGGGTTTAAATAAAACACCTGTAAGTCGTGGCGTGCCAAATGCGAACAGTGCCATCCTCAGAACCTGTGAGTATTATTGGAAGCTCCGGATGGAAACATACTGCAGATACATTGTGGGTGTGCCCATCTAGAGTCTGGACACAAGTTTTGGTTTGATAGTCCCATACCTGATTACAAAAGTACAACTAGTAAATTATCTGCAAATACATATTGGTCAGACGAAACAAATCACATATATAGGAAGCTTAAGCAGAAGAATACCTTAGCAGTATGATCATCAGAGCCAGTAATTAAATAGGGCTTATCACCCCCCGTAAAGTAATCTACGCAGTTGACTCCTTTCTGATGAGCATCCAGAGTAAAATTTGGGTCTGGGGAACCAAGATTCCATATCTGAAGATGAACAAGCATGAACAAATAGTCTGAGCAAACACTTTTTACAGCACCTGAATGAGACATCATAAACCAAAGCGATTGGGCCATTTTCGCACCTTTATGGAACGGTCAAGCGATGCACTGGCAAAAGTGTTAGTGTCTTTTGGGTTAAATACCACTTGCATCACATAATGCGAGTGTCCCTCAAATATCTGAGTACAAGCCCAGCCATTTTCCCAGTCCCAAAGCTTTATGAGCATGTCATCCGAAGATGACAGCACATACGGAAGGGTGGGATGGACAGCAACACACCTAATGTAATCCGAATGAGCCTCGAAAACTTTAACCTTGTCCATTGTATTGTAGTTGTATACACGGATGTGCAAATCATCCGCTCCTGCCACAACCCATTGCTTGCGTGGAATAAACTTGGCCGACCTAACTGCAAAGCCATATATATATAAAACTCAGCAACAGTAACAAACTAAACAATGCAATATACATACAGCAAGTCAGAAATATATAACAAAGAACATCAACTTAGAATAGTCTCGTAATAACTGTTATACCTGGCACATCAGTCACCTCGAAGGATTTTGTTATCACCTGAGAGGACAATAATATTAGATTCAAATCAGAAAAGAGTTCCATGAAATCATAAAAACACTAGCTAAAAGACCAACTACAGTCTACAGCACTCTAAACTCATAAAATTCTACTTTACGTTTTGGCCATGTCATGTAATAGGCTGTTCAGCGTGGGAAGAGAGCAAGAAACAAAATTGAAAATATTCACCCACCTGTGTCTGGTAGTTCCAAATACAGACGGTTCCAGAATACAAACTTGCTAGAATCCTGTAACACCGTGTTGTTTAACATGTCATGTACCAGAATACAAGAAATTTGCAATTTAGCACAATCAAAAGTTGAAATTATGTACCATGGTTCAGTAGGATGTAGATCCACAGATTTGACTCTGTCTGATCGCTGAGCAAATTTTCTCTGATGCAAACATAACAAAAGCAAATCATCGTCACAGCATTATAAAAAAAATATACAAGAGAGAAGAAGGTTAGAAAAGTGTTCCTCATAGCAAACCAACCTTGATATCGAGTCTGAGTGGCTGTTGCAAAAAGAAAAGAAGAGATCACATAGTTAGTAAAAGCCGCCAAAAACACCAGATCTTTGCGAAATTCAATGAAAATAGTCCCAAATTCAATCTCATAAAACCAAATGCCACACACTATACTCGATTTCATGAAAACTACAATCATTGGCAACAATACGAGACGGAGATGTTGATTTCGGATAACTAGAGATGAAATGCAGGAATCTAGATCGCATTGCAAGCAAGTTCGCTTGAGATCTGGGAGAGAGGAAATCGAAATAGATGAGAGATTTAGACTTCTCACCATCTTTGCAGATCAAGCAGAAGAAGATCTGCTCGTCGGGATCTCGTAGTTCGCTCAAATCTGCAAACCGGCGATCGGAGAAAGACGTTAGGCTCGGCGTTGGAGGTGTTTGCTTACTTGTTTGCTTGCTTGTTTGCGGAGAGCTGTGTATTAATACGGCGGAGATAAAATTTCATTTATAGTACTAAACACAATTGAAGTCATCTCTGCAATCAAATTTTGACACATCATTAAACTTTTAAAACATGTTAATAAGCAAATAATACATGTCACAGTTTTACATATTTTTAATTTATTTTATATACAGTAAAACCTCCAATTAAAACTCAAGTTAGAGGAAAAAATATACAAAAAAAAATCGAACAACTTTGAGTCTAGGCATTAGGAACCAAACTAATTTCATAAAATATTTGAGAGATTTTATCCTATGATATATATAATTTACAAAATATACTGTTTAATTATCATTCATTTTATAAAAGGGTTTTGATCCATACCTGAGGGCCAATCAAAGTCACCAGTCAGTATTTTTCTCTGATTTTTGTCGGTGTACCGTATAAATAATGTTCATGTCTCTACGTTTTTTTTCTCATTGTATTACAATAGATTTAGGAATCCATTTCGAATTAGTATATGATTTTTTTTCATCGTTGATAATAGAATACAATCATATTTAATTTCGTTTTTGTGTTTTTTTAGTATTAGGGATGATAAGTTCTCACTTTATTTTTCTTTCGACTAGAAGTTTTTGATTTTCTTTGAGTCTAACAGGTGACTAATAAAAATGAAAAAGAATAATAGATTCCTTAAAGTTCCTAATTTATTTTACCATTTATAAGGAATAGTTTTTGTTTTACATTTTTTTTTGTTTTTTTTTTGTTACAGAAGAATATATAACAATATTATTCCTTATTAAATAGGATAAAAAATAATCATTCCTCTTTACTTTTAAAAAGAAATTCCTACTAATTTTGTTTCCTATTATTCTTAATGTTCTTACTTAGATCGATTTTTTTTTCTTTCAAGTTATACAGTATTTTTCTAGTATATACATTTAGCTTACAAAGTAGCCCAATACAAAAAGAAAAGACCTAGGTGATTATGGCCCAAAGCCCCAGACTCATAAATGACGCATTTAGGCCTGATTTCTTAGAAAAGCCTCTTGCATAATTACTCTTCCCTTGTTTTTTCTTGAAAATTGAAAATCTATTAGTGAAATATTCATTGAATTATTAATCTTTTGTATGTTGAATTGTCAGTTGGTATTTTACATTAGTTCTGAGTTCAGTTGACTGGAATTAGAAATTATTTGTTGACAGCAAAAACTATCAGGGACTTCCAATTTTTTATTTTTTTAAAACTTCAGAGACTTTCAAGTTTTTTTTTTGTAACTTTGATTGATAGACTTTCAAGTTGCTAAACTGTTTATCGTAATCTCGTATTTTAGCTCTATCATCTAATGGATGAGAAAGAGTTAGTGTTTTTATACCATGGTTGTGTTTAATTCGGTTTTCCAAAATAAATAAAATTCGTTGGATATCTATAATGTGGTGTGTGTAGTCTTCATCGTGATCTCATGTATGAAGTATATATAAAACTATATATTGTGATTCGTGAATGTGGTATTGGTAGAATCGTTGATATAATTTGTATAAATTGATGGTCATAAGCGTGGTGTTAGTAAAACCATCTACCCCTGTACTATTATGATAGATTTAGAATGGTTATTTGCAAAGTTAATTTTGAAGAGACATACATCGTGTTTTCATATGCTGCAAAAAAACTAAATTTGCTGATAAAAACACAATGTTATTAGAGTTAAAATTAATGATGTAATCATGTAACATATAAAACAAAACAAAAAATACATGAGATATCCTTTAGTAGCTAGGATATACCGGAATTGATCAATATTCAACAGAAATACAAATTAGACTGGACATGTTGAAAATAAATGAAAATACAAAGTTAAAGTTAGCTTTGAGCAAATTTAGTAATTAAATAAGTATCATTAATGCCAGTTAAACAAAAGAACGAGAGAAGTATGCACTATGCCGCATATATCGTTTTTGTGTTTATACCATCACTAGTTTATCATTTCCTACTGTTTGTAGCTATCTTTTTATCATGTTTTTTAAAAAAATTGAAATGGAATTATAATTGGCATATTACCCTAAATTATTCATAGGTAATCGAGTTTAAGTAAGACCAAGAAAAGTTGATAGAAAGTGAGACAAAATGTCATTAGAAGCTTTAAGAAAATGAAAAGGCATTTTGTAAATGAGAATAAACCTTCGTGATCCCTACCATGTTTTCTTAGACAACATATTTGGTAGAAGGACCAACCAACCTTTAATACAGATTGACGGAAAGAGAGACAAAATTAATGTCATTAGAAGCTTTAAAATATTTTGAAATGGGTTGTTGGAAGTGAGAATAAACCTTCATGATTCCTATCAAGTTTTATTAACAACGTATTCACTTTCTACCAAGTTTTATGAAAAACATATTCACCTAGTTGAAGGATAAACCTTTATATTATGAAGCTTGCAAAAAGATATTATCCGGAAACTAACCTATCTATAAAACAAACTACGGAAGAGTTTTTTTTTTAATATATAGTACTATAGATTGTTATTCTTTGAAGTTCTTTATTTCAGTTGGCATCCAATAAAAACTTGTTTGTAAATTCATCATTAAACCAAATGCTAGAACTGGTAGTTGACAAATTGACATACTAAATGGCCGATTAATTTTATGCTGAATTTGAAAAATACCGATCAATAGGATTAAGACCATTTTCAATGTATTTTGCTATTTTTTCCTCTAAAATATAAGAACTATATAATAATAGATTTAGATTCAATGTATTTCTTTAAAATAGTAATTTCTAAATATAGAATAAAATATAGATGAATGTTATTTCTTGCAACACATATGAATATTTGAAATAATAATACTTTAAAATTACAGCTGAATAATTACGTGTGTAAAAAAGAATATATGATCATGATTAGACTATGATGAATATATACTTGCATTACTTGTGCACAGTTTCTTTAACACAATTCTACTTGTTGCATATATCGACTCGACCCATCACACATTCCCGAAGAAGATTAGTTGCTTGCTGTCCCATTCTATTGAATTTTCCTGGCTCTTTATATTCATAAACATTTATTAAATAAACCATTGAGTTATACGTGGTTATATTTTTATTAGAAAACATAATATTCAAATACCATAAGTGTAACAATAATGATGTCTCTAATGTGTGTTTTCTTTTCATGGGACCTTACAATGGCTGTCAAAGGCGATAAACTAATTACATCAGGTCAAAACTAGTGAACACACCAAAAAATATTAGGCCAAAATTAAAATCGAAATGATTGAAGCACGTACTAGAGGGAACAAAGGTCGAAGGAGAATGAAACTGGTATATTCCAAAGCATATACCAGTCCACTTATAAATTTTTGAAAATAAAATGATATTAACCAATCAAAACTAAAAACTTGGACATCCTATTTTTTCACAAAAGAGCTATCTACCGTTAGATAGATCAATGGACTAATAATGTTCGTCTTGGCATTTGTTAAAGATCTTGCTTTTTCAGTTTAAAGGCTACTAAAAGTGGAATGTGTCTAAGGGTGGACACCAACAAGTTCACGAATCTAATGCGTTCGTTGTGGTTGGAGTTGTACAATCGCAGTAAAATGTATTTCCTCACCATTTTAACATTTGTCGTCAGCAGTTAATTTATAAAGAAAATGGTCATAAAATGTGTGTGTGACATGCGTATTATCTCATTTGTTTCGTGGATCTTGTTATATAGTTATCATTCAGGCCACGATCTAAAAGCTCCGATCTATGTATCATTGGATCGAAGTTACATCGGATTTCCTCTAATCATAGAGGCTATCGCGATGCGATCGACTCTTTATAAGGCACTAACCTTAGATCTTCCAATACTCAAAATTTTTTCCGACAATTCAACGCTCTTCAGAGCCATCTCTGGTAATCTCTAGTCTAAAGAAATCATCGGAACTATGAAAGACATCCGATCGATTTTCTCTGGTTTTGCATCAATCTCCTTCTCTCACTTTTCTATATCAAAAAACGATTTAGTCGATGTTTTAGCTGAAAGGCCTTCATATTTTTGTAATGAACTTCAGGAGTTTGTCACTTTTAGGTTCATTTTCTATTTCTTAGTTATAATGAAATTTCTGTTGAAAAAAAAAAGTTATCATTCAGAATCAACATATGTTTTTTTTTTTAAATTGTATCGTCGATTCTATTTTTTGTTATAATTGGAATTGGACCGCAAAACCCACTAGTCGTTGGAGTTTGTAGACTAATCAAATACTCCCTCCGTTTCAAATTACTTGTCGTTCTGGAGTATAATTTTTGTTTCAAAATAAGTGTCGTTTTCGGTTTTCAATGCAAAATTTATTGATAATATTTTCTATTCTATTTTTCTATTGGTTAATATATGGTTAGGTGTATTGGTAATAGTGTTTTTATTTTGAAAATATGTAAAATTAAATGTTTTCTTAATTTGTGTGCATAAACTTAGAACGACAACTAATATGAAACGGAGGGATTAACTTTTTATCATGTAATACGTCTATAGTAACTAAGAATAACTGAAATCAAGGTAGAAAATCCAAATTATCATCTGCTTTTAGAATAAATCCAAATTACCATCCTGATGCACAGAAATATCACTAGTTATAAATGTTCACACTAATACCAATTCTTCTGTTTGTTCCATGATGCTTTGTCTCATACTGCGCATCCTTGGTTTCACCATGCGCGCGAGCCATTAGTCAACAAATGTAAATTTTCTTTTGAAAAATTGCCTTAGATAACTCATTTTAGTTTGTTTTTCACAAAAATAGTTATTAAAGAAGAAAATAATCAAAATAAATTTTTTTAGAAACTAATTTTTTGGGCAATTCTATTAAATAGCCATTTTAAAGTTTTTGTCACAAAAATAGCCCTCAAAAAATAAAATGACCAAAATAGACTTTTTTTTTGAAATTTTGATTTTTTTTTATTTTTTTTTTGAAATTTGGAACCCTAACCCCAAACCCACCCCTTAACTCTAAACCCTAAAGTCCAAATTAGTTAACCTTAGGGGTATAAATACATATAAATGAATTTTTTAGCTTCTAAAAAAAACATTTTGGTCATTTTCTTCTTTAAAAACTATTTTTGTGACAAACAAACTAAAAGGGATTATCTAAGGGAATTTCTCAAATATATAAGGTGTAAGATAATCGTGTAGTATAATATAGGATGCATAGTTGTACGCATGCATGTTTATTCATGTATTATGGGGGACTTTTAACTCGTTGTATCACTATACGTAGGTCAACATCGGCCAACGGTATGATGAAATTTCCATATATTATGTAATACATCGCCTTCATTCTTCATAGTATCGATTAAGCATTTTCACGTTAAATAATAAATACTAGGTAAGGTAAAGATCCGTGCTTTGTGATAAGATGATTATATAAATACTCTTAAGATATTTGTTAAATATTAGACATTACATATTGAAATCTTTGTTGCAATCATTTTTTCCATCGGCAGTCGTGTATTGTTTAAAAAGATGGATGGTTTTGACTTTTACCTTCTACATAACTTGAATGGCTTCAAGTACGAAATCAGATTCATTGATGTAATTGATGAAAATTGCGTTGGTAGTAAACAAGAAAAATGTTTGGTTGTTATGTGTTGATGAAAAAGATAGGAGAAAACACCCTTATATATAGTGTAAAGGTCAAGACGTGGTGCACGCTTATAATAAAAACTTAACACTATTAAAACTAAATGAACAAATATTATGATCACTCTTTTTATAATTTCAACAGTTAGTTACCATAAATCATTATTTTTAATATTATTTAGATTATTTAAAAATTTATATTAATTTGTTCTGGACTTTTTTGTTTTTGTTTTTGATCTAGCTAAAATAAATAAAAATTAGTAATCTAACTAAAATAAATAAAAATTATAAATTCGACCAATTATATTTTTTTTTCACTAATGATTGACATGTAACCAAAAGTTTGACTTCTAATTTAATATATAATTTATATTTTTTAATAAATGAATTATATACTCTTAGAAATAGTTATAAAATGATGATAAATTGATTTTGTAGGTGATGATATAAATTTTATTAATGGTTTATAAAGCATGTGTAGACTTAAGATTTTAATAGTTAAAATATAATTATATAAAAATATAATTCATTATGTAAAATATAAAATTCTTATATTTATTTTATATATAAATTTGGTTCATTATATTATATAGTCTATAAATATTAAAAATAATTAATCAAACATTATTAGTATTTCTATAGTTAGCCAATTAGTTGCCATAAGTTGTTATTTTAATATTTTTATATTATTTGACAAATAATGTTAATTGGTTTTAAATTTACTTTTATTTTTAATTTAATTTAAATAATAATAAATAAAAACAATTGATTGTATTTGGCAAGCCAATTAGTTTTCAAAAGTCTGACTTCTAGTTTAATATATAATATATATTTTTTATATACTCTTAGAAATAGTTATAAAATTATGATAAATTGATTTTGTAGGTGATGATATAAATTTTATTAATTGTTTATAAAACATGTGTGGACTTAAGATTTTAATAGTTAAAATATAATTATATATAAATAAATTCATTATGTAAAATATAAAATTATTATATTTATTTTATATATAAATTTTGTTCATTATATTATATAGTCTATAAATATTAAAAATAATTAATCAAACATTATTAGTATTTCTATAATTAGCCAATTAGTTACCATAATTATTATTTTAATATTTTATATTATTTGATAAATAATGTTAATTAGTTATAAATTTACTTTGATTTTTTAATTTAATTTAAATAAATAAAAATAAAAAATAATTGACCAATCAAATTATAATAATTTTTAAAATTTTACCAGTGATTGACATGTAAACAAAACTTAGTTAAATAATTTTTCTTTTAATTTATAGAAAGATTCTTTTATTTTGGTTATCTTTTAATAAACAAAGAATACTCAAATTATTTATTAAATAAACTCATCAATGCAAATGTTATAAACGTGTGCAATTGATGTGAAATCTTTAATTATCCAACGTTTGAAACGATACTCTAATAAAATACTTTTAAAAAAGCTTACTCTTATAAAATACTTGGTACGTGTTCTATATTCATTTTTAATCGGTACTCTGTAACTGTGGCTATACAATTAAATGTCTAAGTTTTTACTAAATTTTTTTTTTACAACATTCATTGTTTTTAAAATGTATAACAATGTCAGAGATTGTGAAGTATGGTGTTCGACTCATTACTAAGCCTAGTGGGCCCGAGTTGGGCTGAGGCGAGGTTGTTAGCTGGGCTCGAGTAAAAGCTGAACTAGGTCCAGGAAGTAGCTCACTATTTATGTAGTGTTGCGATACAGAGGATAAGTATCTCTGTAACAACCTTCTTCTCCTTCTTCGTGTTTTGAGAATAGATAAGCTCTTTGTAGAAAGACTTGGCGATATAGTGAATTACCAGGTACCGTCCTGAAGGAGATGTACCCTGAGTTAAGGGGAACTCTAAAACGTTGTGGTGTCTTCTTTCTTTTACTTCTTACTTGTGCTCACTCCGTTCGATTGTGTTCTTGAGTCGCGACCTGCACACGAGAGAAAGAGAGTTAAACATAAGAGAGAGAGAGAAATCGAATAGATAGTGTTAGATTCTTTCACAATTGGTATCAGAGCTTTGGTGAAAGACTCAAGCGAAGTCAAAGAATCGGGAACACGAAGGATTCGAAGAACAAGAAGCAACGAAGGTCGGATCGTCATAACACCGATTGAAGATCTCAACGGAGATCGGATAAAATAATCAGGGAGTCTTTCTTTTCTGACAAGAAATCAAGTTATATATCAATAACTTGTTCGATTCGATAAAGGAGGTGCTGGATATTGGTACTGTGAGTTTGTATCTTGTTATCTGCAGGTAACAGGTGAAAGTTCGACAGCTCCAAAGAATGGATCCTACACCAGGAAGGTTCGAAATCGAAAGATTTGATGGAAAAGGAGATTTTGGGCTTTGGAAGTTCAAAATGCTAGCACAACTGGAGATTCAAGGATTACTATCGGTTCTTGAGGAAGAAACAACCTCAGGAGACTCGATTAAGACGGACGATGATGAGGTGAAGGTTAATAAGAAGAAGTCTGAAAGGGATCTAAGAGTCAGGAGTCTCTTCAGCACATGTCTATCAGACGTCATATTAAGGAAGATAATGCACGAGACAACTGCATTGGGGATGTGGAAGGCTCTGGAAAGAGACTATCAAACTAAGTCATTACCAAACCGTATTTACCTAAAGAAGAAGTTCTCAGGCTTTAAGATGGAGGAGAACAAATCAATAGAGGAGAATGTTGATCTGTTCTTGAAGCTGGTAGCAGACTTAGCAAGTATCAAGATAGATATCACTGAAGAAGATCAAGCAATACAATTGCTCTCGGGACTACCAATGGAATATGAGCCCCTAGTTCACACATTACAATATGGAACAGGAAAGGATACTCTCACTGTAAGTGAGGTTGTGACCGCAGCTTACTCTAAGGAGGTGGAGTTAAAACAGAAGGGTCTAATGATGCGGGGAAGGCAATCAGAGGGACTATATGTAGATTCCAGAGGAAGATCGTCTACCAGAAGTGATTCTGGAAATGGAAAACCATGGAGCAAGGGAAAAGGAAAATTTAGATCAAAGTCAAGAGGAAGGACAGGGGTAAAGCAAGACAAAACTTGCTGGATTTGTGGAAGTGAGAATCATTGGAAACGCGACTGTCCAGAGAAGAAGGGTTTCCAACAGAACAAGCAACAAAATGGGGCAAATGTTGCAGCAAATCTACCTGGTCCTACAGCACTAACTGCCAGTCTTATTGTTTCACAGGATGAGTGGGTCCTAGATTCCGGGTGCACATTCCACATCACACCAAGAAGAGAGGTGCTATCAGACTTTGAAGAATTTGAAGGAAACAAAGTGATGATGGGGAACAACTCATACTGCATGGTGAAGGGGAGAGGGAAGGTTACTATACAAAATTCAGACGGATCATTAGTTACACTAAGTAACGTAAGATACATGCCAGAAATGGGGAGGAATCTCATCTCATACGGTCAACTAGAACAATCAGGGTGCAGATACACAGGAAAAGATTACTTAGTTGAATTCTACAAAGGAGACAAGAAAGTTCTGACAGGGAAATATGCAAACGGGCTTTACTACCTTCAGGGTACGGTTAGAGCAGCAGAAGAAGCAAATCTATCAGAGGACAGAATCGATCAAACAAAGAAATGGCACTCAAGACTAGGGCACATGAACATACGATCAATGGAAGTACTAGTCAGGGAGGGTTACCTGAAGAAATCTGAAATAGGAAACTTGGGGTTTTGTGAGTCATGCGCTATGGGAAAATTACACAGGCAGAAGTTCTCCAGGACAAAGAACACAACAGAGGGAGTGTTAGACTACATACACTCAGATCTGTGGAGATCTCCAAACACAGTGTCGAGCATATCAGGGGCTCACTACTTCCTAACCTTAATTGATGATTTCTCTAAGAAAGTTTGGATCTATTTTCTTAAGACTAAAGATGAGGTATACCAATGTTTTGCAGATTGGAAACACTTGGTGGAAAACCAAACAGGGAAAAGGATAAAGTGTCTAAGAACAGATAATGGTTTGGAATTTTGCAACCAGAGCATGGACAAATTGTGTAAGGAGTCGGGCATTAGACGACACAAAACATGTCCATATACCCCTCAGCAGAACGGTGTCTCGGAAAGAATGAACCGGAGCATAATGGATAAAGTGAGATCGATGCTACACGAGACAGGACTGGATAGTAGCTACTGGGCAGAAGCAGCATCAACAGCAGTCTACCTAATAAATAGATCTCCAAATGCATCGATTGGTTTTGAGATTCCGGAAGTGAAGTGGACAGGAAAAGCAATAACTTACGATCATCTAAGGAGTTTTGGATGTATCTCCTATGTTCATCAAGTGAAGGAAAAGACAAGTTCAAGAGCTGCTAAGGGAATCTTCTTAGGCTATGCTCAAGGAACTAAAGGATATAGAGTGTGGTTGATTACAGAGGAAAGATTAGTGATCAACAAAGACGTTATCTTCGACGAACAGAGCTTCTTCAAGGATCTGAAGAAAGGAAACGTACAAGAACCAGAAGTACCATCTCCAAAATTGGAAACCAGTAAAAAGAAAGTTACCTTCAAAACCGATCTTGTGGAATTCGAAGGGGATAGCTCGAATTCAGGTGGAGCAAGCTCAGGGGAAAAAGAATTACCGGAGCAAGGAGAATCATCAGAATCAACATTGCAAGAAGCATCTGAAGCCTCGAGTGATGAATCTGAAGCAAATCAGGAAGAGAACTTAGGGGGCTACATGTTAGCTAGAGATAGGGTAAGGAGAACAATAAGGCCACCCTCAAAGTTTGAAGATGCAGATCTTCTGGCATATGCATTAACCAGTGCAGAGGACATTGAAACAGAAGAACCTAAAAGTTACAAAGAAGCCATGCAGAGCAAAAATTGGAAGCTTTGGAACGAAGCATCTGATGAGGAGATGGTGTCACTGGAAAAGAATCACACTTGGGACTACGTTGAAAGGCCACTGGATCATAAGGTGATAGGGTGTAAGTGGATACATAAACTAAAGCCCGGGATACCAGGGGTAGAAGAACCAAGGTATAAATCAAGGCTAGTGGCTAAAGGATATGCTCAAACAGAGGGTATTGACTACAATGAAGTTTTTGCACCGGTAGTGAAGCATGTATCAATAAGGATTCTCCTATCAGCAGTAGTCAATTTTGACTTAGAATTGGAACAATTGGACGTTAAGACGGCTTTTCTTCATGGAATATTAAAGGAGAAAGTCTTCATGGAACAACCTGAGGGCTATGTTCAGAAAGGAAAGGAGTTTATGGTGTGTTTGCTAAGAAAGTCGTTATATGGACTTAAACAATCTCCAAGGGAATGGAACCATAGGTTTCATACATTCATGATCGAGAGTGGATACATGAGGAGTGAATATGATCCATGTGTCTATTTAAAGGGGGATAAGGTTGAAAATATGATCTACCTACTACTCTACGTTGATGACATGTTGATTGCATCTAAGGAAAAGGGGAAGATTCAGAAACTAAAGGATCAACTAAGTTCAGAGTTTGAGATGAAGGATCTTGGAGCAGCAAGAAGGATTCTGGGCATGGATATTGTTCGGGATAGAAAAAGACAAACTCTGGTACTCTCACAGAATGAGTATTTGGCTAAAGTGTTGAAGGCATTTTCTATGAGTGAGTGTAGAGCAGTGAGTACACCGCTAGGATCACAGTTCAAATTACAAGCTCTAACTAAGGATCAAGAACAAGAACAAGCAGCAAAGATGAGTAAGATACCTTATTCCAGCGCAGTAGGAAGCTTGATGTACGCTATGGTTGGTTCTAGACCGGATTTGGCATACGCAGTGGGAATGGTTTGCAGGTACATGAGTAAACCTGGAAAAGATCACTGGTCAGCAGTAAAATGGATAATGCGATATATAAAGGGAGCCTCAGAGATAAGCTTAACTTTCACAAAAGGTGATGACTTTAAGGTAAGAGGGTATTGTGACTCAGACTATGCTTCAGACCTGGATAAGAGTAGGTCTACTACAGGTTACGTCTACACTGTGGGGAGTAACACAGTGAGCTGGAGATCGTCACTTCAGAAGGTGGTAGCGTTGTCAACAACCGAGGCGGAGTATATGGCGCTGTCGGACGCGGTTCGAGAAGGTATATGGATAAAAGGTATCTGCAAGGAGTTGAAGTTCAGTGATGAAGTGTTTGAGGTCCATTGTGATTCACAAAGTGCAATATATTTGGCGAGAAACTTTGTCTACAGAGAGAAGACTAAACATATTGCTACTAAGTATAACTTCATTCGAGAAGTAATTGCAGATGGGATTGTGAAGGTACTGAAGATTCACACATCTGTGAACCCGGCAGATATGTTAACAAAAACGTTACCTGGAGAGAAATTCGGAGGCTGCTTGACGAAGCTCAAGGTGATTGAAGCTTAAGGAAAGTCAGCAACAGTCATCTTTGGAACTGAGAAGGTGACTGAAGTAACAAATTCGTCTCGGAAGTCAGAGAGATGAAGGGAGCTGAAGCTCGTATTCAGCAGAACCTAAGTGAGGACATCGGGTTCGGTTACCAGGATTGGGAGAAATAGGTGGCAAAGAGGAACTCTCAGAATGAGACAAGACTTCGATGATTTCGGGGTATGGTTTCTGTCAGCAAGGAAGAGGAGGAGTCAACACCAAGGTGGAGAATGTGAAGTATGGTGTTCGACTCATTACTAAGCCTAGTGGGCCCGAGTTGGGCTGAGGCGAGGTTGTTAGCTGGGCTCGAGTAAAAGCTGAGCTAGGCCCAGGAAGTAGCTCACTACTTATGTAGTGTTGCGATACAGAGGATAAGTATCTCTGTAACAACCTTCTTCTCCTTCTTCGTGTTCTGAGAATAGATAAGCTCTTTGTAGAAAGACTTGGCGATATAGTGAATTACCAGGTACCGTCCTGAAGGAGATGTACCCTGAGTTAAGGGGAACTCTAAAACGTTGTGGTGTCTTCTTTCTTTTACTTCTTACTTGTGCTCACTCCGTTCGATTGTGTTCTTGAGTCGCGACCTGCACACGAGAGAAAGAGAGTTAAACATAAGAGAGAGAGAAATCGAATAGATAGTGTTAGATTCTTTCACAGAGATATTAGTTCTATTTGTTTATAATTGCTGGTGACTGTGATCCAACTGCGACCAAATGTTAGATAACATTTGTGTATCTTCATAACTATACATCTATTTACAATGCGTGTATACGATCGATACAGATTCGTGAGAACCCAATATTGAATAAACATATGAAAAAGTAACATAGTAACATGTTTTTTTTTTTTTTTTTGGTAAAATACATAGTAACATGTTGTGCGAGCTAAATAATTAATTAGCTCATTAACATGCATCTATTTTTTGATCAAAGAGAAAAAAAACATGCATCTATTTACAGTGCGTGCATACGATATAGATTCGTAACCCAATAACGAATAAACATATTAAAAAGTAAGAAACATAGTAACTAATGTTTTGGGGGAGATAAAGGTAACAAGTGGACAAAGAGATTTATATATTACTACTAAACACTATACGAAAGCAAACAAAAAATTAAGCCATTGTGCTCAAGTAAATGGTTCATCGTTTGTGAGACTACCTATTAAAAAATAATTTCACGGTCTTCGTTTTTACAAAAAATATGATTCGACACAACAATAAAAGAAAAGAGAGGGAAATGATAATATATATTTTTCTTTGCCAAGAATTTCCAAAAGAAGAAATAAATAAAACAAAGAAAACAAGAAGAATCTAACTTAGAAAGAAAACAAAAAATTCAGGACAAGTAATAAGTGGAATATAATGGTGACTCTACATCTCGCCGCGTAACAAGATAGGCGCGTCCTCGTGCTCTCTTCTGGAGATTCTTCTTGGCCTTTTGCATATATTAATTACGATCTCCATTATATGCGTTTTATCATAGAGTATGCAAACAAATTGATCAAGAGAACAAAGCGTACCCAGAGCTTTATTTAGTATGGGGCACTTACTATAACATATATTTAGTTCAGGGATATATAAATAAATTTTAAATAGATTACTTGTAAAGAAAATGAGCAGAGCACGTGTCACACTTTTGTTTAAGTTTCGTCTGCCCTTGCAAGGGTACATGAATGCTAATTAAGTATTTTAAACAAGTAGTCAATATGGTTCGATGGAAATTAGTAGATGCAGCCCGACCTTAATTAGAACCTCAAATTTTACGGTTCCATATATAAAAAATTGTATTCTTTTTTCATTAAAAAACTCGCGTCTACATAAATATGTCATACAGTCAAACTATATTCAAATATCTTTTATAATCAGAGTTTGAAACTGAAAAACAGAATAATATGTAATTATCAAAAAGGAAAAAAAATATAATCGACTTCACTTTCCTCTTGTTTGTAATGTTATGAAGGTATATTTCTGAAAGTATCTCTATTTCTTTTTATTTAAGACTTATAATTCTTAGAAGTTAGAACGATTATAAGTTGAAGAGTGGACATAAGGTTGCTTATCACGAAACCCAAACATGCTTATACATATTATTATATTTGCATTGAACGTGCATATATAATTAGATTGTTTTTGGAGTACGTGGTGTTCGCTGCTCGATCGGTCTTCAGATGGCTGGTCTGAACTCTTTTGTTAGGGTAAACTATATACATAGTATTAATATAATTATTTAGTTTAATTTTAAGTTTTTCGT
>MU109299.1:0-17370 GCA_012274485.2 Sinapis alba | reverse complement strand
GTCAATGAAGTGTAAAGGGTAGCTTTTCACTAATGTCTAAACAAAGACAAGGATGAGAAAGAAATAGTAGTAGTAGCAATACCAGGTTGTTGCAAAATCTTAGACAAGATTTTAGAAGTGTCGACTTCATTGAGAGACTTGCAGCTAATGTAAGCACACAATCTCCGGCATGATTTGAACCAAGGAGCTTCAAGAACAGCGCTTTGAATGGCATCATCTAAAACCCAATCAAGATAACCGGAGATTAATATATATATATGTTAGACGAGAGACAGAGAGAAGAAAAAAAAAAGATTGAACCTTGTTGGGTTCGGAGGGAAGGGTCCAAGGCTTTTAGGGATTTGCGGACGGTGGAACGCACAATCCGTTTCTGCTTGAAAATGGAATCGAGCTCCTCTTGACTTTTGCTGGTGGTGCTCATGGCGACGACGGATCTAGTAGTCGCCGGTTGTAATCTGGAAACGGGTCGGGTCAAAGTCCTGGGGAAGAAGAAGATTGATGTCGTGGTACAAAAGACGCGAGCTCCGATCATTAGAAAACGTTTTTTTTTTATTCAAAAGAAATGACACTGACACACGATAAAATCTACTGTACCCATCTTGCTTTTTTTCTTTTTTTTTTTTTTTGTGGTAACACATTGTACCCATCTTGCTATTGTCCATTTTCTAAGGTTTATTCATGTCACACAACATACAGACTTTACAGCTTGTTCAGTAAAATTCAAAAATCATCGTCCTGCACTCTCAGTAAACAAGAGGAGAAAATTACCTTCAGAGTTACATTTTAACTTTATAATGATATAAAATATCACTTTCAATTGTGTAAGCCTCCTTGGAAGTAGTTTGAATAAAATCTCATTAGTGCATTTCTACATCAAGAGGTATAAGTTTTTGAGTGAAAAAAGGTATGCGAATTATTAGAGAAAAAACTTACAAAATATTTTGAGCATGAAGCAAATATTATTGTCAAGTGTGGATTTGATATAACAGCTCATGTGATGCATTCATATGTGAATCTTCATAATACACCATGCAAAGTTAAATAATAAAATTTAAAATCATCAAAATATAAAATATATTTACGAAAATAGTTAAGGCCAACAAAAATTAAATTTCATGATCTTTTCAATCATCAAAACCAGATAAATTAATAAAAGGACTAAAATTTACGTTCAAAAATTAATATATAATCAAAACAGATATTTTGAAAAAAATAAAATAATCATTTTACAAAAGAAAATGAATAAAATACAAAAATAAACTATAAATATATAGAAAAATCTACTAAATATTTAATTGTATTAAAGAGATTATCTAAGAGTGTTTTAAATTTAAATTACTCAAAAAAATGGCCAAAGTCCAAAAAAAACACATTTCCCTCTCGCGGGAGTATTTTTGGCTCCAAACATTTTTTTCACAAAAGTTTTGGCTCCTCCAAGTTCTCCGTGTTATAAACCGAACGGATTCTCCAAATGAATGAAAATCCTTCGTAGTCCACTGCTCGAATCCACCGTCGAATCTTCTACTCAGTCGTCTTCCCCGCAGCGATGGAGAGCCAACAGAAGCGCCAGCGAACAACACGCCTCGCCGGAAGAAACTTGAAGCGAAAGCTGTCCCGGGAGACAGATGCGGCGTCAATAGTGATGCAGATTACGGAGGTCGAAGATGAAGAAGCAGATCTCGTCGTCTCGATCCGCCGCCACGTCGAGGTTTTGAACTCCACTTTCTCTGGTGCAGAATCTAATCGCGAAGCTGTCAAAGAAGCTGCTGCTGCTATCTCCTCTCTCGCTAAAATCGGTACACTAGTCTTTCGTTTCTTCTCGAATCTGCTAGTCCTTAGTTTCCGAACGGCTTGAAATTGCTCAATCTTGTCTTAGATCTGATTGAATCGATACAGATTTTGAATTCTACTTGTCAATCGATTTGTTTTAGCTCACTGTACGCGAAATCTAGATGTGATTCTCTGGGATTAGTTTTATATTCTGTATCTGTTTTGTATAGATGAAAACGTGGAGATGATGGTGGAAAATGGAGTTATCCCTGCTTTGGTTAGATATCTAGAATCACCGTGGTCTTCGGCGATCAGTGCAAACGTTCCCAAATCGTGCGATCATAAGCTAGAGAAAGACTGTGCTGTTTCCCTTGGACTTATTGCTGCTATTCAGGTAACTCAATCTTTCAACTGTGGATGAGAAGTTGTGAATGTGAATCTTGCACTGTTGTTTACTAATTTTAGCTTTTTTCTGTTACATAGCCTGGTTATCAGCAGCTCATTGTAGATGCTGGTGCTATAGTCCCCGCTGTGAAGTTGTTGAAGAGACGAGGGATTTGTCTTGGGTGCATGGAAGCTAACGCTGTTATTAGGAGAGCAGCTGATATCATCACTAATATTGCTCATGACAATCCAAGGATTAAGACTAATATAAGGTACTATTTGCTTTCTGATAGATAGTCCTTATGGTTTTGGTAATGGCTATGCTTACACTTTTTTCAAAACTCCTTTTTCAGGGTTGAAGGTGGCATTCCACCACTTGTTGAGCTTTTAGATTTTCCGGATATTAAAGTACAGAGGGCTGCTGCAGGGGCCTTGCGAACAGTTTCATTTAGAAATGATGAGAACAAGAACCAAGTATGTTTTAATATGATGATGCTTTTGTTTTGTTTGAAGCTTATGAGAGGCATGATTCTTACATTTAAAGCAACTGTGTAGATTGTGGAGTTGAATGCCTTGCCCATGCTTGTATTGATGCTTCAATCAGAAGATCCTTCTATGCATGGTGAAGCGGTAGGTTTTTAGCTTGCTTTAGATGGTTGCAGTTGATTCGCTTTGTCTAGTTCCTTATATAATGGGTATTTTTTCAGATTGGGGCGATTGGAAATCTTGTCCACTCATCTCCTGACATCAAGAAAGAGGTCATCCGTGCTGGTGCCTTACAACCAGTGATCGGTTTACTTAGGTTGCTTATTTTTCTACTTCTGCTAAAATAGATATTTGCTTCTAATTTTGTAATATGTGTAGTAATTTTTTGCTATCTGCTACAGCTCCACTTGTTTAGAGACACAGAGAGAAGCAGCATTACTAATAGGTCAATTTGCTTCGCCTGATTCAGATTGCAAGGTATGAGCTTGTCTCTTTCCTCACATGCTCAGTCAAACTCAGTTTCTTTTGACAATATAAAAAGATGGATGCAAACTAGAGAGAACATATTAAACGTAGCCTGCAAAATAATAATGCAGGTGCACATTGCCCAGAGAGGTGCCATTACACCATTGATCAAGATGCTTCAGTCATCAGATGAGCAGGTCATGGAAATGTCAGCTTTTGCTCTTGGTCGTTTGGCTCAGGTACATAGTTATTGAATTAGCATTTGAATGTTTTTGTTACTTCTGGAATTTAGTTCTCTATGGAAATCAGAACTTCTATGTGATAAGAACAAAAGTTGCAATTCCGTTTTTGCCTGGTACATATCTTAATAATACGCCAGTATAGTCTCAATGCAATTTTTTTTAATGTTGCAGGACACACACAATCAAGCTGGCATCGGACAAAGAGGAGGCATCATGTCACTACTAAATCTTCTTGATGTGAATACTGGATCTGTTCAACACAACGCTGCATTTGCTTTGTATGGCCTTGCAGATAACGAGGTAAACTAAGTTCACAATGAATAATTTTGAATACAGCTATTTCTTTTAGTAACTATACATACCATGAGTACCTAAACAAGATTTTTGTAAACAGGAAAATCTAGCAGATTTCATTAAGGCTGGAGGTATTCAAAGGCTTCAAGATGACAACTTCACCGTTCAAGTATGCGTCTGAGTGCTTATGTTTGTAAAACCAATCTATAACATTTCCAAATTCTGATTTTATATTCTTCTATCTGCAGCCGACTAGGGATTGTGTGGTGAGGACATTGAAGAGGCTAGAGAACAAGATTCATGGGCCTGTGAGAACCTATTTCTGTTAGACCTTCTGGTTGTTAGTTAAGTATAGCCTTGGTTTTAGTCCCCTAATGCCAAACCCTTCTTTCAGGTACTGAACCAATTATTATATCTGATGAGAACCACTGAGAAGACTATACAAAGGCGAATTGCTTTGGCTCTTGCCCATCTTTGTGACCCTAAAGATGGAAAACTAATTTTCGTTGATAACAATGGTAATAATCTCATTTATACAAAAACCTTATTTTTGTTGTTTTTACTGTTCCTGATCAATAGATTTATTACTAACGCAGGAATAGAGTTTTTGTTGGAGCTTCTATACTTGTCAAGCATGAAACATCAGAAATATAGTTCAAGAGCTTTATTCGAATTAGCTAGAAAAGCTACTTCCTTTGCACCAGAGGACTCAGCTCCTTCCTCACCCACCCAACGGGTAAGAAAACTTCATATTTTTTTCAAGTTTAAAAACTACTTGTGATTTGTGGTCTTGACTTTGTGATTGGTTGTAATACTGAAGGTGTTTCTGGGTGAGGAGTTTGTGAACAGCCCTACTTTGTCCGATGTCACATTCTTAATCGATGGTATAACAATAAATCCCATCTATGTTTCTCTTAATTCTACCTGTGGATAACACCTTCTAACTGAGCATTTCCATGGCATATATTAGGAAAACAATTCTATGCTCACAAGATTTGCTTGGTAGCTTCGTCTGATATATTCCGTGCAATGTTTGACGGCCTTTACAAGGTAAGCTTCTGAATTAATGATTTGCATCGTATAGAAAATATCAATCAACTAACTTGAGAATCCGTTTTAGGAACGGAACGCCCAAAACGTGGAGATTCCAAATATAAGTTGGGAAGTGTTTGAGCTTATGATGAGGTAAGGTTCTATAATTATCAAACATTTGAAATATTACCATAGAAATAAGTTAAAAGAATCTAAAGCATGAAACACACAAAATGTGCAGATTCATATACGCAGGAAGAGTTAACATCGCAAAACATTTGGCTCAAGATCTGCTTGTAGCAGCTGATCAGTATCTTATCGAAGGCCTCAAACGCCTTTGTGAGTACACAATCGCACAGGTAAGAAAAAAAGAAGCAAAAACGGAGGTCTTATTCTAGAGCGACTTGTTTTTTTTTTTTTTTTTTTTTTTTGAACACATTCTAGAGCGACTTGTTGTTATCTCTTTTTATAACTAAATGGAATGTTGGTGCAGGACATCTGTGTGGATAACATACCGATAATGTATGACTTAGCTGATACATTCAACGCTTCAGCCTTAAGACGAGCATGCACTCTCTTCGTTCTTGAGCATTACACTAAGCTCAGCTCTGAAATATGGTATGCCATCAAAATCATTGGAAATTTTAGCTTTGGTCCTTTTTTTTATAAACTCGAATCATGTTTAATTTATTCTTTCTGTAACGCAGGTTTCCCATGTTTATCAAGAAAATTATACCTGAAATCAGGATATACATAACAGATATTCTCACACGGCCAGTCCAAGCTAGCTCAACCGTTGTATAACACATATAAGTAGATTTTTTATGTTTTATTTTGGTTAGATAACCAGATTGTATTCATGTTACTACTATGTGCTCAACTCAGTAATATCAAGAGGCCCTCGAAGTTAGATTTACTGTATTGGTTGAAGTTACTTTCACAAATGGATCAAAAAGTTAAACCAACTCAACAAGTGTAGTGTCAATTGATTCAATTCTAACTAGAGGAAATTTTTGTAAGCTTCTGAAACTCTTGTAATCATCGTTCTTGAGAATTTTTATTATAGAAATAAAGAAAGGTGCTGTTAAAGTTCTAGATTTGTGAAATAATCTATTTGTTTGGTCTAACAGTCAACATTATCAAAAGTCAAAGCCCAACATCGGGGGTTTTTACAGGCCTTTTTCAAGGCCCATTACCGCTGACGAGATTGTGGGTTCGTAAAAGATGAAACACACAAATAAGCCGGAAGTCTCTCGACACCACCGCCATCGCATAGCTATTCATTCCTCTCATCACGTTCTCCATTTTTGGGGGTTATTTTCTTCTACGCTCACCAACATCTTCAATTGCCTACCTCTCTCTCTCTCTCTTAGGTACTTTTCTTCTCTTCCCAAATTTTACAATCTCATTATCCAATCGATTAGCATCGAGTCAAAACTGTTAGTACGTTTCTTATTTCTTCATCTGTTTCCTGGAAATTGCCACTATTTTGCTTGTTTCGTCCAAAACTGCGATTTGATACTTAGATTTGGAACTGTAGTTTCTGTGATTCGATCCTTGTATCTGCGAATTCATTGTTTAAATTCTCCAATTCCTTCATCTTTGTTCGTTGAAAGCTTTTTTAAGCTAAAAAAAATCAATATTTTCCGAACCTAATTGTTTTGGTTGGATCTAGGTGTAAGCTCTTATCCCACTGTAATAAGATGCGATCCTTTGATCGTTTGTATTCAGATTCGGATCTTCGTTCTGTTATATCAACTTGATTATCTTATTTATGTTACATCCAATGTTCAAGAAATTGGACGAGACCTAGGCTAAATATTAATTTACTTTTTATATGTTTTACATTTTTGTAAGATATTTTAGTTTTTGCTTTTATTATTAAATTGTTAAAATTAGATATACAAAACAAAAAAAATTAGACAAAATTGTGGGTTTGTACTAAAATTGTCTAATTTAACAGATCTAGATTAATTTAGATCGACTAAACCATATCAAATATTTAAACCGATTTAGAATGGTTTAGACCGATTTAGAATGGTATAAACCGATTTAGAATGGTATAAATTGGATTTAAAATGGTATAAATTGGATTTTATGAAAATCGTTTTGGCTAGGACCAATTTACAACTAAGGTAGGCGCTGCCTAAACATCCATGATTTTCGGTTTGATTTGGTTTTTGGTAAATCTTGTCACGTTCCTCTCTGCGTATTCATCATATAATTTACTGTGTGTTTGTTTTTTTCTATAGATTCTTTGATGGTAAAAGCATATAGACAAGAGCATGTCTACAAGCACCCGTGGGAGCGGGTCAGTGCTGCCTCGTGGAGGAAGTTTGCAGACCCTGAAAACAAACGCATCCTTTCTCATATCCTTGAAGTCGACACCTTGAACCGCAAGCTTGACACTGAGACTGGGAAACTCCACACCACTCGTGCCCTCACTATCCATGCTCCTGGACCATGGTTCCTCCACCGGATCATTGGCCAGGATATCTGTCACTGTGTTGAATCAACTGTTGTGGATGGCAAATCACGTTCTATGCAGGTATCATCGGTTTCTTCTATGCATTTATTAGTAGTAGTTACAAGGCAGAAACAACCATAGATGAGTGTTTTCATTAGGCTTATATGGCAGTATTGTTTGATGAATTCAATATTGCAACCATAGATGAGTATTTAGGTTAGCTTTAACATAGCATTTGAGCTGGTAAACGTCTAACTATTTCATTTTCATCCTCTCGTTTTTTTAATTCAGCTCACAACAAAGAATATTAGTCTCCAAAAGTTCATTGAAGTGGAGGAGAGGATAAGGTATGATCCTCATCCAGAGAATCCATCTGCCTGGACGGTTTGTAGCCAGGAGACAAGCATTCGCATCAAACCTTTGTCGGCTCTGGCCTCAATGGCTGAGAAAGTTGAGCAGAAGTGCGCAGAGAAATTCATGCAGAATAGCGTGAAAGGACGAGAGGTTATGGAGAGGATTTGTAGGTATATGGAAGCAGAATCAGCTCGAGTCTAAAGATCCAAACAAGAAGGAGCACTCAAACAGATTCAAGTGTCTTGTTTTTGAATGTTTTGTGGTAATTCAAGACTACATGTTGGAGTCATGGTAATAATAAATCCATGAGACGGTTAAGATTAAAGCTTCGTTTCTTCTTTTTCTTCCCTCCAGCTACTTCTCTTGTTTGTATTAGCATCTCGATGTTTATCTGAGAAGCTTTCTGTTCAATTTTGAATCCAATTCCAAACAGATGCATTAGAATTTTAGTGGTTCTACCTGATCCGGTCCGGTCTGACCGTATTTGATGTTACAAACAAAAACATGTATCATGAGAAGAAGGAAACTGAGGTAAGGCTGGCATAAGAGAATGAAGTTGCTTAGCTAATTGCATGCATGACTAGGGTTATCACATTTTCACATTCATCCAACAAACTCAAATTTTCACATCTTATGTAGTAGATTTTGCTTACAAAGTATTTTAGAGACTATGAAATGTCTAGGGACTAAGTATTGTTTATAAATGAATAACTTTGTTAAAATTATTAGGATACAATCTCCAAATTGACCATTTTTTTTTCCCAACAGGCATAAATGTAATATTATACTTTTTATTTGTATAATTTACAACATGGGCTCTCGGAATGATACACTCCCTCCAATGTTCAAGGATTAAAAAGAAGAGTAGATTTGCATTTGGGTGAGAATATGCTCGAAATTTTCTGTAGATTTTTCTATGGGATGTGAGTGTACTCCTTCGTAAGTCGTGACTACAACTTCTTGGTCCGCTGTTAATCTTTGCACTTGCTTCTTTACATTGCATCCTCCATATGTGCACCTATAGTAACTCCTGCACATTTATATTTAAGCCATTATTTTTTTAAAAAAATATATATTTATTGTTAACAATCCGACTTTTTATGATCATTTTCATTTTAGAAAGAGATTTTTTTAATTAATTATTTTTTAAGAAAATAAAAGGGTTCCTAACTGATGGTGTTGCTCTTAAGTAAGGACCATAGACTATATTTTTTCCCATATAGATCAAATCCGGATAGACGGAGATGTTCTTTGGAGAATCGGCTCGTCTGATCACCACTTGATCTATAGATTATATGGACAGTTGAAAAAAAAAAAAAAAAATCAAAGGGGTTCTAACCGATGGTGTTGCTCTTAATCAATGATCTTGGCATGAAGAACGTAGATCATATGTGCAAAGTAGTTACTATCAATCTAGACTCGATCTTGGTTCGAGATTGGCTTAAGCATATGTGTACAGTCTAATATATATAAAGAAAAAGAGATTTAAAAAACTAAAGCTAACGAAGGGATATTGGGATGAGTAAGAACCTAGGGAACTTGTTGTTCTTGACGGCTTTTTGCCCATATTTTCTCCAACGATAGCCATCATCAAGAATATCCACTTGGCTCCTTGTCTGAAACGCAAACTTTTGTTTCTTCCCCTTCTTTTTCAACGTCTCCCTGCTTCTCGAGGAGCCTTCTCTAACCTTCGAGCTGGCTTCTTCTCTGCCTTGTTCTAACTCCGACTTAGAAAGGCTTTGATGTGGTTTCAGCGACAGAAAAGGAGCATACAACGTTCCATCATCATATCCCTCCATGTTCCCAAAGAACGATCGACCTAATTACTTTTTAAAGAAGAAGATTCCTTTTGATTTGTTTTTGTGTTGCTTGTAAGTTGTTTAGATATTTTGTGTGAAAAAACATATTATAGTTTAGTCTATGTTTTATAGACATTTATATATGCCTCGTGTTGTGTTATGGCAGCTGACTGCGAAGTCAAAGACGAAGAGGCGGCCCGCTGCTAATCGTGAAAGCAGAACTAGAAGGGGGCAGTGTCGTAGACGACACGTATGAATAAAGCATTTACATAAACATGTTTTATTGTAAATTAATCATATGACCCATTAATCTATATATCTTCAAAGGTATACTTAGTTACATCTAAAGTCAATTAGCTGAAGAGATACGTAGACTATTCTTTCCGAGGTTTGATCTGCTGAATTAATTGTCACAGAGTATTAATCAGAAATATGCATATATTTTCCTATACACAAGAACAACTGTAGTATATATCGTGATCGTCTCTGGAGTCTTGAGAATGCCTATAAAATGGCGCATTAATAAACATATAACGATTTATTAAAGTATAATAAAGACGATGCATGCACGTACGAACATAAAATTGTCACTAAGACATTACGAAAAAACGAGATTCGTCCATTTTATCTGTAAATGACATCGTATTTCACGTTTTTCTTTTCTACGAACGTCATATGTGTTATATATATATAACTTTTTTATGGATCGGGGTATCCAGCGGATCGAGATCCAACTGACTAGTCTTCCGGAGGTATGTCCATCCACACCAACCATATCCGGTTGTTCGCAAAAGGAATTAGATATTTTTATTGTTTGGTCACATGTTAAGGTAATCTGAGTACAACAAATTCGAACTCATGACCTTTATAGTTAACATTGTCGTCATGTACCATCCAATCATTAACTTATTGTTAATTAGTTTTTTTTTTTTGACAAATGATTATAATTTCTTTATTTTGAACGTCAATACGCCATGTTACATATTATCCGTATTTATAATAAACATATACTCATTATTGATTTAATCAATCAAAGTCTGCTATGTTTGAATCCATATATATAAACCTCGTTAATAATAATTGGAAAACTAGTTCTTTTCGGAATTTTGAATGTATGAGTTTATTCGTGGACCACATTTTCTATTGACTAATTACACGTGACAAAAGTAGAAACAATCTGAATCGTTTCTTCGTTTCATGCTACAGATGGTAGACAAATATGTGAATCGTATATATAATTATGGTTAATAACATACCAATTCCATGACAAATAAATACCGTGGATGGTAAAAAAAAACTGTGGATGGTAAATCAGTGGGCTATAACTTGTTGTGAGTAATAATCCATGATTTGTTTTTTTTGACGTGTATTGTTACGTCTCTTCGAGACAGTGAAAGAGTAATAATCCATGGTTTGTTTTTTTGACGTCAGTAAATATTCATATGTACATTGAGAATATTGGTCAAAACTTTAATTAAATTCTTGTAGAAGAAGAGAAAATGTATTTTTACTTTGGCGCAAGACGTGGTTGATAAATCCTTATCCGATGTTGAACTTTGAGACCATTTTACCAGCTAATTATTAATTCATTCCATGTAGAAAAAGCCAAAGTAGCTCACCGTTTCCTGTTGCTAGTCCATGATTGCTTGACCATTCAAAGTGCAAAGGAAAAAGAAAAAGAGGGATAATTATTAAGATTGGTCGATGTTTGAATATTATAGAAGTAACAAGAAAATTCTTGGAAGACGCACGTGTTCCTTTTACAGTTTCATTCTCGTATAACAACAACCACTCGCAGCCTCCATATGTTTTTGGAAAATATCACAATGTCATAATTTTTTTTTTTTAAAATATGATAGGCCTGTTATGTGGGCTTAATAGATGTTGTTGGGTTTGAGAAGTAGAAGAATAAAGTCTAGGCCTAGAAAAACAAGGGCTGGGTTGTGTTTTAAAGCAGTAGGTGAGAATCAAAAAGAGAGAAGGGGGAAGTGGTGTTTTTTTTTTGCTTAAACTTTAAATAATTTTTTTAACAGATTAAAATTGGTAAAAAGTATGGTATGGTTGGGAGCTACATGGACTTCATTGGACAGTTTAGATGTTTGTTCAAGTATTTGTTTCCTATTTCAACGAAATAAATCTATGGTTTGTTTTTTCTATGGCAACAGAGTAATGGAAACAGAGCTTTGATCTAATCTTCATGGTTTATTAAGTCATGTTAAGAGTTTAGAAGATGATGTGATGAGTTGTTAGAAAACAATTTGTAACAACCATTGATTGACACTCGGAACTCCATTAATAGTAAGCTACAAAGACAATCAAGGATGCTACTGAGACGCTTACTTTTTTTAACTTTCCACTTTTTTCTCTAAGTTGATGTTTATAGGCTGGAGAAAGATCCAAATGAGCAAAGCGCATTACATAGCTTTTACTAATACCTTTCCAGCACATTGGTGGCATTTCTAAAAAGAGTAATACTAACAGAAAAGTTAAAAAAAAAAACAATGGTACCTAGCTTAGATTGACTAACAAGATTTTTGTTTTTGAATCTTTGTTCCTGAGTAGATTCACAGCACTAAATGAAGTAACTTTGTAGAGTTATTTACATGTATTGATGATGTCCTGCAAACCTAAGCTAACTTAAAAGGATAAGATAAAAAAAACATTTTATACATCTCTATCTATGACTATGATATATAGTTTTAAAAAAGAAAGAGACACAACACTCTCACAAGTATGAGGATGCCTGTAATCAAAAGGAAGATATTTGTTGGCCCACCCTCTGAAACAGTCTACCTAATCCACAAACTTTGTTCCTAAGCAAAAAAAAAAAAAGAAACTTATGTACTGTGACTAGAGAGACTAGAGTCTCACCACCAAACCAAAGAACTTGCTTAAAATTGACTACATTTGCTCAAATTTTTCATGTATTTTCCAATTTTGACTAGAATCACAAGACTTGTTGAAGCTATGGTTTGAAACATTCATGAACAAAAAGAGAGCTAAAGACTGCATTTAAAAAAAAAAACAATTACACATAACCAAGTAGTGATTGATTGATACTATCTTTTTTTTTAGAGAAGAAAGAACAAAAGCATGAAGATTTGATTATTTTCCTTTTAACAGAAAACAGCAACAGAGATTAAAAAGAAAAAAAAAGCATAAACTTTTTTGATCTGATGCTTCTTTTTACGCGTTCGGATTCCAAAGCCTCCAAAAACTGGAGTTGAACAGACCCAACACGTCCGGTAGTACCTTCCTCGCTAATCCCTTGTGTCCACTCGCAGCAGCTGCCGCCGGAAAAACCACCGTCGATTCTTCTTCCTCAACAACCTCCTCCTCCTCACCTTGAGTCTCTCTCTTCGCCACCTCAGCTTCACTCAATCTCCCCGGCGAGTTCTCTGGAGACAACAACACATGACTCTCTGAAACAGCGGTTTCAATCACCGCTGGTTTCTCTTTCTTCTTACCTCTCTTGGACTTGTTTCTAGAAGTGGAATCTTCGCCGCCGGTAGTGAGATGATGGTTCTCAAACGCCTCGATGATGTCGTGGATGAGCTCACGGTTCGGAGAGGAATCCCAACGGAGCCAGTAGTTAGTGTAGCAGTCGAAACACTCGCAATCGAAAACAGGAGGTTTGTGTTTTCTGCTAGATTTGCTATTCTTCTTTGTCTTTGTCTTCTTCTTGTTGTTAGAGTCAACAGAGATGGTGGTGGTTCCTCTTGTGATCAAGTAAGCGAGGACTTCTCTGTCTTCAGCTGAGAGAACCGAAACCAGAACCAAAATCGTCGCTGGAAGAAGCCTCAAGACTGAGAGAGATTCGTCTTCGTTTAGGTAGTAGTGAGACGAAGAAGATGAAGATGAGGATGGTGGTGGTTGAGTAGGAGGTGGAGATGGATAAACTTTACCTTTCTTCTTCATTTTCATTGTTCTTCTTGGGAGAGACGACGATGGTGATGAATAGTCTTTTCTCTCTGCCTTCAACAATGTCAGTGGAGAGAGAGAGAGAGGGGTTTATTTTGTTTTTTAATTATTTTACTTTGAAAGATAAAGGAAGAGACGGAAAAAAGTATTGAGGTTTATTTTAGTAAAATTATAAGGCCCACGCACGGCCCACCTCACCTATCTTTTTCCAATAACCATGCAAGTTTTTTTGCCTTTTTATTCCTTCGATACTTTTTTTTCTCGTTTTGTCGTATTCTTTGTTTGGGAATTGGGATAAAAAGAAAAAAACTTACTTGGATAGATGTTTTTTTCTGTAATATGCTACTGTTCTAATGGTTTAAGTGTACGTAAATTTGCTAGTTTTATATTTCATTCTCAACTTAAAAATATAAATTAGAAAACAAATACGATTAACTGGTAAACTAGTTTTTTTTTTTTTTTTTTGGTAAACTAGTTTAAACTGGCGTTATCTTTTCCTATTTGATTTAATGCATTCGTGAATGTATACAACAAAGGTTATGGGTGTTATAATGATTTAACCCCATTTTATTGTAAATGCCTTACATGAGGATCATGTTTATCGTTAGCATAAGTTATTCCAGATGTTAAAGACAATTATTTATTACTTTAAAGATATTTCCGAAGAAAAACGTGTTCAGATATATACTTAAACATGTTGGGTAGTTGATTAATAATTGAGTACGCATTAAAAATTAGAATGTCCTCTGTTTTATTATATTGGTCAATCATAGAGTATGTATATATGTTACAGTAAGAACGTCGAGCAAGGATGTGAATAAAATTATGTTTATAAGTTCTTTGTTCTTACTTAAGAATTCGATCTGGAATTTTTGTTTGCTATACTTTATCAAGATTATGAATAAAATTCATAGCTGCTCCTCATGATTAGCTTGTCTTCTCAGAAGATGCTCTTTTATCTTCAGGTGCACTTTACCGTTTTTAATATCCAGATAGATTTTCACTAACTAATGTACCTGGGCAATCAGGGCATGAAGGCCCATTTATATTTGGGCTTTCAAATACAAACACATCATATAGTGGTGATTTCTAAACAATGTTCCAACATTCATGTCAATATGCCCATTAAAATCGATGGGCCGATAATATGACTGTGCCAAAATGTGGCGCAACATTCATTTTGGTTGTGGGATATTGAATGAAGAGCTTACATGCCAAAATGTATTTTTTATCTAATCGATGTAATAACGTTTGGTTATTAGACTCGAATGTTATTGTTGGTTTTGATATGAAAAATGAAACAGAGACATTTTTAAAAACAGTATCAATACTCTACTTAAAGGAGAGAAAAAAAAAGAATATTAATCCTTTTACAACATTAAATCAAGGTCGTTTACTACTTAGGTAGGTTAATACCCAAATTAACGTTGTTCACGCCGCTCAAGGCGAGTCCGCACGTGTGGAGCAGCTCGTTTGATATATACGATCACTGACACATTTCATACGTGTGAGAAAGCTCGCTCATTGGTTCAAATCCCTTACAATAAGCTGATGTGGCTGAGTGTAAGTGGTAATCTTCCAAAAACGAATCACCATGTGCACGTTAGGATGAGAGCCAGCTTATAACGACAGCTAATGAGACAAAATTAATAAAAATATGAGGATTTAAAATGGAAAATAATATTTTATTTTCAGTGGCGTGGTTCCAGCCTCGCATGGTCAAGCCTCAAGCATTCTTTTAGTCAAAGAGGTCTTAACGAAACCATTAGGATAACGACACGTGTATTACTTTCCTCTCCCGCGTTCTAGTCTGAATAGATCTGACCGTTAATTCCAACCGTCGTGTTCTCTCTCAGATCCCATATAGCCGTTGAGCCAAAATAACAGTGTTTCTCTCTCTCGCTCTCCTTTTCTTTCTTTTCTCTCTCTCTCTCTCCCCTTGCAGTTTCGTTTGAAGGAGAAAGAAAGAAAGAAAGAAAGAGAGGCGAAATAATAATAAATAATCTTTAGTAATGGGAAAGCTTCTGTGTGATTCAACGGCGACAATTCAATCTCCGTCACCAACCCTTCCATGGAGAGAACCGTCCTCCGCCCCCGCCGCCGTATCTCTCGACGACGTGGATCTCGTCAACCAATCCTCGGCCGCCGCGGCCGTCGAAGCGGCGGAGAAGACGATGGCTGCTACAACCGCGTGGGACGACGTCTCCGGTCTCGAGGAGCAGCAAAGACGGCACCTTCAGCGGCTGCACGCGAAGGGCGTCCTCTGGAAGCACCCGGGGAAAGAATCCTCCTCCGCTCCCCCCGTCGTTTTCCGCCTCTCGCACGGCGGAGAGGTCTCCTCCGACGGGAACTGCCTCTTCACCGCGTCCCAGAAGGCCATGGAGGCGCGTGGGATCGACGCTCGCGGCCTGAGGCGGCGCACGGTGAGGAGGTTCCTCGAGGATTTCGGATCCGCGGGGGAGGAAGAGAAGAGGGTTATCGGGGAGGCGATAAGGCACATGTACTCGCCGGATCTGAAGAGAGGGTGGGGGATTCATATAGTCCAGGAGGAGAAGCTGCTCGTCAAGAAGGAGGAGCGTGAGAGTCTTGATTCCGCCATTGAAGAGCTTATGTTAATCGGAATGCAAAGGTACTTCCTTTTTTCTTCTTTGAAACTCTTTATGACTTCAAGAACTTGGAAGGAAGCTAATGTTATTGTTCCTCAATTTTGCAGAGAAACAGCTGCAGAGTCAATTTACAGAGAGAGGTGTCTTCCGGTGAACGATGGGTTTAGCTGGGCTAAGTACATGTCTATTTCAGGTTCATCAGAAGATGAGTATGACATCATCAGCTTGCAGTATACGGAAGATGGTTTGTTATCTGTTGATGAGAACAGACAAGGGCATGCTGCTGCTTTTGGGGATGACATTGCAATTGAATGTCTCGCCACCGAGTTCAAACGAGAGATCTATGTGGTAAGACGTATTGGTCTTGTCAAGTTTTGTGTTGCAAACTTACATCAAAACTAAGGTTGTGTGTATTATCATATAGGTGCAAGCGCATGGATCAGATGCGATGGTAGAGGAAGAGAACTGTGTGTTCTTCCTTCCACACAAGCCAAGAAGTGAAGTCATTGAATCCCCAGTTTTTCTATTCATGAAAGGCACAGGTTGGTGTGGTGGTGGAGCAGATCATTACGAGCCCTTGATAGCGAGCCCATCTCAGATGATATCGCATGAGAAAGTCGCCCTCGTTCTGTGATTTTTTGAGCTGCTTCTTCAAACAGTTCTTTTTTTTGAGGTAGTTTTGTTGAGTGTTGGTAGAAGAGTTATCATTGAGTTTTGTGCAGCTTCTTGGCCTGCGAGTTAAAAAGCTCCTTACGACCATTTGTGTTAGTGTTTGAGAGAGGAATATTTGATTGTTTTGTTTCGTTATTGAGAGAGGAAGAAGCTTGCAAGAGTGTGTAAAGTTTTTTCCTAATGAAAGCAATTTTGTTTTGACTTCCAACTGTCTTTGCTGTACCAACCCAACCATATGATATTATTTGATAATTTGTCACGTCAACAAACTCGAGTCCACGATGGAGAAGAAAGCATCTTTTTCTAAAGAAACGTATATTCCGACATCTCTTGATTTGAAAACAAACAAAAGAATAAAAAGGGAAGAAGACAGCAAAAGTCTACTTTGGTTGAATTGAATATTAGTTTCAGTGTGCAGACGCCCTTCACGTAGCCAGCCATACCTTTGGGAGATATCCAAAGTTTCTTATTTGCAGAAATGCCCCTTTAATCTCTCTTTCGATGTTTCTTATGTTCTGTCTTTTAAAACAAAACCTCTCCTCTTTAGCCTAAACCTTCCTTGTCTCTCTGTAGTAGAGTACGTTTGATGATGGCGTCTTTGTCTTCCTCCGTTACTTCACGATCATATCGTTCTGGTTACTCGGGTTCTTTCTCACCGGTTAACGGTATTAACAGACAACGATCACTCTCGTTCCTGTCTGCTTCTCCTCGAGGATTGAAGAATTCTCATGAGCTCTGTGTTAGATTCCAGAGCAAGTCTGGTCGTTGCTCTGTCTTTATGCAAGATGGTTAGTTTTAATCTCTTTCGGATTGGATTTTGAAAGGTATGATTTTTCAATACTCATGGGACTTCTTGCTCTTGATGGTTTCTCTAGGTG
>MU109291.1:0-17423 GCA_012274485.2 Sinapis alba | reverse complement strand
TGTGACAAACAAACTAAAAAGGTTTATGTAAGAGAATTTCTCTTAATTATTTACTACAATTAAGCAAAAAGGGAAATCTCAACCCTAATCCAAATTTTACATGTATAAATAAACTACCGTCCCAAAAGGTTTACGCGCGTACGTACAGTTAATATCGCTTTATTAAGATATTTGTTTCATTGTTTGTGTATATATTATATAATTCCATATGAGCATATTATACTTGTCATAGCTTGTGTGTCGACTGTCCAGCTAACCGTTGGGCGGGAAATTCAAAATAAGCAGCAAAAATATAAGATAAGAGCAAGTCACATGGTGAGGACTATAGGATCTATCTTTGTTGCCATTAATTAATTATAATAAAATCAAGATGTTGATAGGGTTGACCAAAAATCTATTAAATGATGTTCATATAAAATAGTTAACCTCTTTGCATCTCTCTTACAAAAGTATTAATTGGTTGCCTTCGTGCATGGGGATTAAATGTTTTGTTGGTAAACTATATGAAAATACTTTTGATAAATACTAGATAAGCTACATAGCATAGTCTAATTTGGGATTATCCTTACGTCTGACAAAAAAAAAGATCCTTACATTTTGATATTTATTTTCCAAATTTGTAGCGAAAACTTGAAAGATAAAGCTTAATTTCGACTTTCTACACTACATATATATATATATACTTAGAGAGTTTCCATTGGCGCATGTATAATCTGCGTATAACTACAAGAGAAAGACTTTGATTCAAGCGTGCATGGTACGCTCATTATATGAAGTCATGAACATTTGACATAGGGCCGAACATTATGCACCTAGTGACAGATTATAATCTGAACAAACGTTAAACAATTTGAAGAGAGGTGTAGAATCTTTCGAGTAGGTTAATTGCGGTTTCTCCCACATTAACTTTCAGCTTTGTAAAAATGGCAAAATTTAACACTCATCGATTGGGGCTATTTAATTGAGCCCATTGATAAGGCCGAACTTAATAACAGTAGTTGATGTAGTATCTGGTTTGTCAATACATTTGGTCCAAAAGGAATCAGAAATGAGAAGGTTGACGTAGCAAATTTGGTAGAAAGCTAAAGTTTCTTTATCAAAATAATAATATTTTAATAAAATATTCTCAAAAAATTTAAAAACTTATGTCAAACGTCTTTCAAATACCTCTAATGCAGATGCTCTTAGTAAAATTCAGTTAACATGATCAATTGCATTATTTTAGAACAGTTTTTTCAGTTGAGGTGGATACCTACATAAACCCCCATAATATTTCTTTTGTTTAATGTAGACTAAAATTTGTGTTATTGGGAAATATTTGTTTTGTAATTTTATATTAATTAAACACAACTTTGAGAACATCATGAAAATCAATAAGATTGTAAAATTTAGACAAAAACTTAAGATTAAAAAATTAGACAATTTTTTAATTTTTTTTTGATAAATCTTTATTTTCAAAGATAAATCTAACTCCATTAGTACACCGTAATAAAAAAAAATCAGTGAGGCATGGTTAAATTAACTATATTTTAAAGTAAGAAAAACTGATTATTCTCTTATTAACTGCGTGAGAACTTAAAAAAAATATGTGTCAAGAACTACAATCATAAGATAATATTACAATCATTCCTCACAATTTACGAAGAGTTTTAAGGTTTGCATGATTAATAAGAATACAATATAATGTTATTTGCAATATTCTCTTGCTACTTACAAATTCAGGTCTATATCTCTGAATTTCATTTGTTGATCAATCGACCCTCTCCATGGATCTAGAACATTCTGTTCATAACATAGATTGCAATTTCATCAACCACACAAAAAATCTTATTATATGCATTTGTCTCAAGGAAAGGGATGATGAAATTAATGAATTTGATATCCAAAATAATATATATCAATTTCTACATTTGAAGACATTGTAAGCAAGTGAAAAATCTCACTTTTCCTTGAAATCCTTGAAAACAAATATATACTTCATCACATAATAACTTAAGAAAAAAAAAATGTTTGAAATAAAATCGAAAATTCACCAAAAAAAACACTTGAACAAAGTTTGTAATCCCAAAAAGTAGAGGTATATATTTAGATAATAATGTCAGCGTTTTAATCCACAATATATGTAATTTTAAGTTGGATTGTATGATTGTATCAGTATACAACAATATGTCTTAGAGGGAAAGGAGATGAATTACCTTTTGATGTAACTGGACATTCTCTTCTAACAGTTGTTTTTCCTGAAACGAAGCCACATTATCTCACCATTAATATATGTATATATATATATACATATAATTCTAATAGACAAAACTATATATACACATTATTAACATAGTAAATAGTATTGTACCTTTGCTTTTAGCTTCTCCAACTGCTCCTTGAACAGCTGTGCCTATAAACATTCCAACTATTTTCATTTCCATAAAACACTAATATAGAAATTACACATAAGTCTGCTGGGTCGATGTTAATAAATTTATTGAGATATGTCGCCAAACCACTGCAAAAATTTCGTGTTCAAGTTTTATCTAAATGAAGACAATAACTAGCTAAACGGTTGAGATGGGAAACTATATGTTTGCAAGATAACATCGTCATACAAAGTATATACCTTTCTTGCTCGAACCTCGCCCAAACTTTTTTGGAGTTCACTATCAATTTCTTGAAGTTCATGTAGAGAACAAGAAGCAAGTTCTTGACCCAATAGCTTCCTATACACACGCAAAAGGGAGTTAATGACTGCATCTTCCACCACTGCAGATTGTAACTTGCGTAATATAATGAGTATTTTTTTTTAGAAATTTAGATTTCTAAGAAAATCCAGGCTAAATGTGAAATATGCAACCATCAGTTGAAAGTCTAAAAATATTAATTCAACTCAATATATATATATACATATAACTAGGGTTTTATACCAATAACTATTGGGACATTTAGTAAAAATTAATTTAATTCACCAATAAGACAGCTCCGTTAACAAATATAATACATTAATGGCGCTATTATGGTTAGGTTTCCATGATTGTTTCTAAAGAAGTTGTTGTGTTTTCTTTTAAATGATTTTTGTCTATTGTATAATCACAGTTTTTACATAACACATTTTCGGTGTTTTCAGATTTTGTAAACTATATATCAACACAAACGAAAGGTTTGATTTCATTATGTTTTTATTTGGTGTTTAAGTTTAAAGTTAAATCTAAAAGATGATGGGATAATAAAAAAAAAAAAAAAAAAAAAGAGAAAGGCTAAGGCATTATACCGCTTGTGAAACTCAAGGAGTTCAATCTTTGTGATCATGTGGCTTGCTTCTTCCTTCAGTTGCTACATTACGCCCACAAAGCGAAGTCATAGGACGCAAAAAGAAGTAAAACCATCTTTGAATATATGGCTAATACAAACTGTCTGAACATCATCATTTAAAAATCGTATCAAGTGTTCTACATTGTACCTAGTGCTAACATATCTTTCAAGATTTGGTTTGGTAAGCCAGGAAAAGTAAAAAAAAAAAAAAAGAATCAACATCATGAAATCATGTAAATCTTTAGGACATCAGCCAAAAGATACAATGTACTTAATTTTCTGAAAAGAAGAAAAGTCAAGTAACAAACCTGGATGTAAATTTCTGAGCCCTGGTTGCTGGTTTCATGATCGTTTGTGTACTTGTGGTAACGTTCGATCGTATTCCGCATGCTGATGATATCAAAACATAGACATATCTTTTTAGAAATTAGAATTCATGTATCTACATATATCTTCATTGTTTCTGTGTTTAATCTCTAGCTACATCTGATTTTAACACGTGCTCTAGTACGTAACGAAACCTGAAAATCTAGCTTTTCTAGTAAAGATTCACCTAACGCCCTATCTCCTACAAGTTGTACTACAATGTCTTGTGGCTGTTGTTAATAATACTCTATATACAGGTAACTATTAAACCCATGCCATATAGATGCATCATGACTCTTCTTATAATTTATCCTCTATATACAGGTAATTATTAAGCCCATGCCATATAAACCCGTGCCAAACTGTTTTTGCAATTTTTTTCCAAAATCAAATAATTGAATCTAGAACCATATTATCCATTTGCTAACACCTATAATTAACAAAATATACTATCATATAAAACCGATCACATGCCTTATCTACTTGGATCTATCTTTGGTTACAGTACAAGCTTTTGGTTGTTTTCTTTTGGTCATGCTTTGATTGGTTTCTTCTTGAATATATATAAAGTATTACTCCAAAATACATGCTCTATACACAGACTGCGAAATACTGAACACCTTAATCAAATGGAGAAGAGCACACATAATTAGTATGCCTACAAAAGTGGAGCCCAAATAAAGACATAACGAAAACCAAAAACGATAGTACACAAACCTAACTAGGGGCAAGAAAAAGTAATACTTATTTTCATTATCAATAGACCAATGGGTAAAAAAATGTGCAAGTTGGTACGGATCACACTAAATAATCATCTAAATTATAGTCTGATTCCATTTAAAGCTAGTTCCTATGTTGTTTCTGTTCACACTTTCAAGAAAATTTTGAAACCCTAGACACACACATAGTTTATATGAAAAGTTCAGGTAGATCAGGAAAAGGAGTTTGCATTAATAGGGGGGAGAGGAGAAAGTAATATTTAGGATTCAGACAAGGATCTAATCTCATCAAGTAACAAAATCTAAGATGGTAGCTTTAGTCAATTGCTATGATTCAGAAAAATTCAGACCAGACACATGCCTAATTTGACAAAATAATAGTACAAAACAGTAAATTAAAAGTAAATTAAAGAATTGAGAAGAAAATTAAAGAAGCATACTCAGAGCTAGAGAATTCGTATAGCCTTCCTCTCTGAGAGAAGACGATGAGAGAGACTTGAGCATCGCAGAGTACGGAGAGCTCATAAGCTTTCTTCAACAAACCATTTCTTCTTTTTGAGAAAGTCACTTGTCTACTGGTCGCGTTTTCTATTCTTTTCATCTCTATCTTTCCTCTCACCATTTTTCCTCTTTGAACTTTTTTTTTGTTCGGTCACAAGATCTGTGAAGATTGGAACCCTAAACCAGCCAGTGACCGATTAACAAAGTCATAAAAGAGAGAGAGATCTCACCCAAGAGAAAGTTTAAGTGTCGGCAGAGAAACTAAAGAAGAGGTATAAGCTAGTAGTGAAGAAAATTTAATGTTATATCAAAAATTTCTTAGGAAATGATCATTTTGAGAGATTTGTTGATAGATTCAAAGGAGAATCAAAGCTGATGAAGAGAAGAAAGAGCTGAAATTAGACAAAAATGGAAAGAGAAAAAGGTAAGTGGGGATTTTTAGGAACCCTAGAATGGTCTGTGAGGGAAGGAAAGGGCAAGTTTCCTGATGTTTTGTTTATTTTCTTTTGGTATGGGCCACAATAAAATGATGTTATTCTTATTTTTATTTGTGTTTCTTGATAATAATAAAATTATGTATAGAATATATATATTCTGTCCATATCTTCTCCTCACCACATACCAGGATAATTGGATGCCACAAAAAAAACATGATAATTCTTATTTTCTATTTCTTTCTTTTTTTTGTCAAATTGTTTGTCAGCAGAAAATTAATGTTCAAATAAATCGGATTATATTACTATAATATGTAACACCGTCTAATATTTTTCATGCCTTCTAAAGAAACTACGAAATATTTAGAAACTTTATATTATGTATTTCTCCCTCAGTCTACTCAGAAAAAACTATGATGATTAACAAATTTTGAGAAGAAAAAGTATGATGGAAGTAAAGAGAATAATAAACCATAACAATTATAGTCGTGTACCAGCTGTTATAGTATTTCAACTATTGATAAATATACTTCAGAAAAAGACGATCCTGGCAGGTTCAATAAGTTACATTAGAATAATGGCCGTACGAAATATATAACTATTAAAGTGTATATTAATTATATTAAGCATTAGGAAAGATCCATATGGCTTTTGCCTTACAGTCGACAGAAAAAAAAGAATATTATTTACCCTGTTTTGGCAAAAAATACGAGGAAAGATAGAAGACGTACATCTGAAAGTTTCCACTAATACAGAAAATTTTGGGAGAGAGAGGAATTGTGAGAAATATTGGAAAAAATAATAATAATGGCTTGTTGTTTTTGAAGATTTACTATGTCGTGGTTACAAGAGAACAAAGCACTTATAAATTAAGGGGGTGGTATTGGATTGAAGAATTTAACTGATTCTAAAAGAATTCAATTGAAGATAAAAATAGTTATTTTTAAAGTATTTTAAAGGATTTGATAAAGATTTTAATGCATTTGTCTAATTATGATGCTTTGGATTTTAAAAGAATTCAAATAATTTTGATACATATCAATTCCTATAAATTCTATAAACTATTTTTTTTACATGAAGAGAATTTTTTTATAAAAAATTGATAAACAAAAACTTTAATCATTTTATTCAATATAAAAAGTAAAAATTATGTAAGAAAAAAAATTGAATAAAAACTTGACTAAGTGAAAATAGTAATAATTGAATTAATTTTGTATTACTATGTGAATATGTAGCCATTTGTGGATAAGAAAATTCTACGGAAAAAATATGATATAATATATTTTATAATTATTTATTAAGATAATAACAAATTTTATAAATTTATAATGAAAATTATGTTTTTAAATTTTTTTTTATTATAATGATCAATAATTTTGACGTATATATCCAATATATAAAAAATATAAAATTCATCTTCAAATTCCAACCTTAATGCAGAGAATTGATCCTTTACAATTTTAAAGAAATTTTCCATTAAATTTCATTCAAATACAATTACCATATAATCCACTGAAAATTGAATAACACAAACATTTAATAGAATTAGAAAATTACTAAATCCAATAACAAAAGAATTGCAAGGAATTGATGAAATCTGTGATTGAATAACACAAAAATTTAATTGAAAGTCTAATTCCTTCTAATTCTAGTTAATTCTTAAAACCAATACCCCCACCTAAGGAAGAGTTAGATCTACTTCATAGATTTTACTGAACTTTAAAATTTCGTGAAAATATATGAAGCACATATATAATTCCATTTTTTGATCTGCCAGCTTCTAAGGTTTCTTATATATTTAATTTCATGCATGAGCATTCTTACTTTTGGGTAAAATGCCCATTCTTGTGTAGACAAAAAACAACTCCACCGTTTTTTTTTTGTCACTCCACCGGTTAAAATCTATTTATCTTTTTGCTATGAAAAAAGTGATTTCATCTTTTATCCAGAACCTAATTAATATAAATAGTCTCTTTTAGCGAAAATTGAATTTGAGTGGTGGTGTGAATACTAGAAATTTCTTTACTACTAGACCTTGTTGATGTTAAAATTTTATTTAATTAGATAACTTCTACCAAGTTTACTTGTTATATAAAGGTACAAAACTGATGCCATTGAAAGTTGACACGACTTTGCTTACAGCACTTTGAACATAAGTCTTTTATTCCTTTTTTATAGTGTTGAGGATCAGCAAAATTTTGGATACTCGGTGGGGTGAATTACTTATTTTGGAGGGGTTTAATGGGAGTAAATTCTTAAGAATGTGCCAAACTGACATATATATATACTCTCAAATTAAATGTAAAATACAGGAATTCACAGAAAGATAAATATGTAAACAAAAGAAACAGCACATCAATGTAGAGAAGAAATCAGTTCAAATCTTCTATACAAACTTGATCCAAAGACGCTAACTTATACATGATAAAATTTACAATATGGCATACTCTCTTGAGGTATCTTATTAAATATTGAAAAGAAGTTGATATAATCTTGACCATGGTGTGACTTTGTGAGGAGTAGCATTGTGAAGAGTTCCTAACTGATCATAAACAGAAGAAACATTGGAACTAGAAAGAGAGGCTGCGATTTGTCACTATCTCAATGGTTATTGTTTAGAAAAATTAGTACATTTTTTGCCTCTTATTTATTATTATTAATCTTAGGACAGTAAGAGAGAAGAACAGTATCGAAAGGAGGAGCACGCCAAAAAGAATCAGTATCAAAATGGCCATCGACATCATCGTACAGTGTCAGTGCTTCGTCACGTGTCTTGTACTTATTGGCTTCACCTGTTCTACAACTGTTCCTTACTGAAATTGTATACACACTTGGAGTAATTAATAATACACCTTTGTTTTCGTCAATTTATTTATGCTTTATAGTTTGGGTATTTTTGCTGTTCTAGTTTATACAAATTAAAAAGTCTACAGTTTTTGCTAAAAAAAGTTTCCTACAACAAAGGCTTTCTATTGAATTGCATGAGAAAAAAATAAGGCCAGTCATATTTTAATGTTTTGGGTCTAGCCCATTGTTTCTTATTCAGCCCATATTACATATCAAAGAGCATTTTTCAACCATTTTGTCATCAAACAGAGACTAGGAGGAAGTAAACCATCACCCGATCGCGATCCTGAGTAGAGAGGTGAATTAAGGAGATGAACAAGATATGACTTATTATTGTTTATTAATATGTAAAAATATGGTTTTAGATCGTTGATGATATGGAATATTTATGTGAAATATGCAATGTGACACTAAAATAGGGAGAGTAGCTCACAATTTATGTAGCTGGAGGCCAACCATCTGTAACAATCAATCAGTATACATCTTTATTATATATATTTAAAAAAAAAAAAACTCACTAATCAAGATTATGAGAAGTTCCATAGCAATTCTTTTTGTGGAAAGGCTTTTGTACTACTCATAAGAAGGAAAAGGAAAATAAGTAGATTGAAAACTTACTCGTTACATGTATCTATCTATCTCAGTTCTTGAACATGTCGAAACAGGTTGTGCAGATTGTGTTTAAGCGGAAGCAGTGACAGGGCAACTCTCCTTTGGCAAGTGACAGAGCCAAGTAGCCATGAACACACACGCGCAAAGAGAGCAAAACTCATCACTGTCTCGTGCCAATAGAAAGCTGCCCTATTACTACTCCTCTTATTGTTAACTTTCTCCTCCTCCATTGTAGCTTCTTCTTCTTCTTCTTTTAATGCTATGAGAGAAGGTTGTTTGGTTGGTTACTCCTGGTCTCTTGGGCTCAGTATATATATCGACATAAGTTTTTCTAATAAAATAATGGTGACTTTTTGACATTTTGAGTGATTGAGAGAATAGAAGATATGCTCTAATGGGTTATTCCATGGATATCCATCCCCATTTTCCTTTTTTCGTAGTGTTTACCTTTTGATTATATGCTACTTAATTCTCATGTCTCTCATTGTTTTGCTTGCTTCACAATGAAGCCATTTAAGGTGATGCTTTTTTAATCCACACATGTTCGAAGGTATGTCTCTACTAATGAAGCATTTTAACATTCATATGCATATATACATTCACATTCACATGCACGCACACACACACATGTAACATATTCATGGTTTCATATGCCGTGTGTACTAGAATGATTTTTGTTTTCCTCTAAAAAAGAAAAGAATATTGGTTTATCTTTGTCTGAAGATGATTAGTATGTAGAGAGATGAGATTGTGAAAGGGGAAAATTGGAATAAAAAGTGATAATGGCATATCCTTTTTCAAGAGGTTATTCCATGAATATCCAGAAGACCAAAACGGATCGTTTCGACAAGAGTGTGATCTCTTGATTTATGGTTTTATGAAGAGACAAAAACTGTATGAGTCATTTGACTGGCTCGTTACAAAGCCATGCATTCTACGTCATCACACATCTTATGCTTATGGTTTTCGATGTTCATCATAACTTCTTCAAGAGATTGCCATCAAGAGCTGATAACATCTTGTACGGAATTGAGCGATATATCATTGTATCCAAATCATTTTCAAACCTAAGTAACTTGAGAAAAAACATCTCATGAACAAAAAAACAAAAAGTTTTCAAAACCCAAACATCTCATGAAATAAAATCATGTTGGTCTTTTTATTATACAGTTCGATTGAAAAAAAAGTCCATACCAAGCTGTCTTATTAGGCTCGGCCCAGAAGAAACTCATAAAATAATTCGTTTCGTAGAACCGGCACAAACCGATGACCAGAATCTTACTCAGAACCGAATAAATCTAATTGCTTCGCCATGTTGAAGAATGAAGACAGTAACCACCCGCCGATTAACCTAAACCAGCTACATAATTCACTTTCTTTTTACTGAATTTTACTATCCAAAGCCCGGAATTTTTCACTAATATCATTTAATTACACCTAAAACATAAATATAAATATGATCAATGTAACTCCAAATAACGAAACTCTTGGTATACTCTGCTTTTGCTCTGTTTTTCAAATCTCTGTATTTGTTTTAGAATCTCTATAATATATACATTAGTAAATACACACATAACAGAGGATAAGGTATGTTTCAAAAAAAAAAAAAAAAAAACAAAAACGTTTTTTTTTAAATAAATCTTACACTTTTCTAGAGAAGTAAAAAGGTGCAATCCTGAGAACAAGACCCGGAAAGACATCATCCGGGTCATGGATATGCGGGTTCCTCTCAACTATAAACGGGTCGCCGCATTTATCTCCGATGGTGTGAAGCGTTTCTCCTTCTCCAACGACGTAAATCTCTTCGCAAGGCTTCTCTGAGAACTGAGACCCTTTGACCGAATCATTAGAAACATTGTTCTCTCGAACTGATAACAAAAGTATTAAAGACAACAACACAACAGCAGAACACCAAGCAGTGATGTCTGAAGAAGCTGTTCTTGAACCTCCCATGCCTTTTTAAATTTTATAAAACTGTTGGAATATTTTTTCTTTTTTTCAGTTTTGAGTATAAATTGGGTATGTTTGACATGCGCTCGAGTTGGTTTATTTATATTGGTGAGTGGTGACATAGATGAGGGTACTTTCGTCTTTTCTGCTGAGGGGTTATGCCTTGTGTTGTGTTGTGTTGTATTGGTTGGGTTAGAGAATTGGTCTCTTGTGGTGCAGGTCAACGGTCGTGACTCATAAAGGAAATTATACATTTATGCCATTTTCTAACTAATATTTCCGTTTCCTGAATATGGAAATTTTAGTTTTTTCACATTTTTCTAATACCATAAATTTTTAATGTATTTATTTTATACTAATTTTTTTTTTCCATTTTTTTGTATTTCTGAAACGTAGTGAGTATTTTTTTAAAAAAAATTGAATCCAGGAGAATCGCAAGCCCACGGATAGACTCATTCTCCAATACATTCAAATGGATCGTAAAACATAAACTCATATCATTATCACTGATTATTGTGAGTTTATCTTATTTTATTCTTTTAATATAGTTTTGTGTCTATATCAGCCAACACTATTGGTGGAAGATATTGAATATATTTGTATATGTTATTGCTAGAAAATTAAATGTACGTTGTTAACAGGTTATGTAGTGTGATTAGCTAAATGAAGGTCATGGAACGTAGCCTTCCAAAGTAGCCCGCCGTTGAATGTCACGTAAGTTATAAGTATTAATTTTACTTCCACAAAAGCCAACGCTCCAACTACCTTTTTGATTACTTAATTAACTATACTCTCTTCATTTAAAACAAGTGGTTCACCAATGTTACCAAAATTTTGTTTTTGTCAACGTCTTTTCGACTCTATTATTCATTATTTTGGATTTTTTTAAAAATCTAACCAGTTTGTCGCTGTATCCGTTGTTTGTTCCTATCATGTCGTGTAAATATATACTAGTCATCATAACATTTGAGGAAAGTATATGATTTAGGAACTTACGTAATTAATCAATATTGTTCAACTATCTATTTTGCATATTAAATACAAATTTTATTAGGAATCAATGAAAGACGGGAGAGTAAGCCCATACGTTATGATAATTTGAAGAAAGAAACTTATATCAAAGAAAGATGTATTTCTCCTATATATATATCGCATCTTATTGAATTTCCATATAGTGATAATTGATAAATGCATAGCAAAGTCTCTTGTTCCTAATCGTGATCCTTTCAGCAATAACGTAAGAAGTACGTTGTAATAACCTTACAACAAAAGAAACATCTAGCCAGATATACACATAGCAGATGGTGGATCTGATTCATCTAACCGATGATAGGTACCTTAACCAAAAAGATAACAAACCATTCATGAATGATACAAACTACAAAATGTGATTATTGACACAAAAATACAATAATAATATAATAATTTGAGTTTCGCATAAAAAAAATTCTTGTTAAGGTGGCTTGACACGGTGATAGCACATCATCAAATTACTAATTTTTAAAATATCATTATACTTTCCTTTTAGTTAGATTTTTAGACCATTTCCAACGCTAGTCCCTTAACAAGTACACTAATAATTAAAAATTAGAAAATATAGAAAAAGTTGAAAGAAAAGAGGAGTCAGTATGGATGCAGAGATGTGCAAAGATACTTTCATCTTCGCATTAAAACCCTTTCTTCTGCATGTCTTTTTTTTTATTGGTTAGTTTTTTTTTAAATTTTTTAATTTTTTAATTATTTTTTTTACTTTAGTATATTTAAAACAGTTTCTTTGCGTTGTGGTTGCTCTTAGATTTGTCTGTCTATCGTGTTGATGTACAATTGGATTTGAGAAATATGGTGTGAGATAAGAAAATAATTGAGGCGATGATGAGAATCTCTATTGTCAATGGCGTGCGGAAAATGAGTAATAGATAGGAGGAGCGATGACTAACGGTTAAAATGAAATTTGACGTCTCACATCGGTCCATATGCTACAAAAGGAGTCCCAATTCTAGAGGCTTATATTGTCAACAACGGCAGAAAGTCTCAACGTTTATTATTATACTAGTGGTAACCCGTCCTACGGGCGGGTAGATAAATTAAAAGGTTATAGAAAAATATAACAATATTAGGGATTTGTTCTAGCGGGATAGTTGATTTTGTGAAGTATAATGATTGAGATTTATATTTAAATTATTGTGGTTTGTAATAAATGTATTTTTAAACATTTGGTCTGACAATCCCTATTCTAATTATTTCAGTCTAGAATAAAAGTGTTCATTTGGTTATTAGAAACAAACAACAATCGTCTGAGGCGATTAGTTTTTACCCACTAAAAAACTAAAATAAATATTTTTTGTTTTATTTAAATTTACTCTTTCAAATTTGTAAGTATATATGGCAGAAAGGTAGTTAAGCATGGGCGTTCGGGTACCCGTTGGCGTTCGGGTCGGGTTTTTCGGATTTCGGTTCTTTTTTATATTACCTCTTAGGTCCCATTCTAGTAAATTTGCAAGTACGGGTCGGGTTCGGATATAACACATCGGGTTCGGGTCGATTTTGTATCACATCCTAGAACCCATAAAGTAACCATATATCATTCGGATTCGGGTGATATCGGTTCGGTTCGGATATACCCGAAATAAAATCTAAAATTTAAAAGCAAAACATAAGAAATATATACTTATTTATATATAATTAAGTATTTAAAGTATTTATTATAGTTTTAGATACTTATTGTTAGATACCATATCAAAATAAATATGAAATTGAATATTTGAAGTATATATTTATGTTTCATATAATTATATTGTACAGTAGTTTGGACATTCGGATCGGTTTCTTCGGATATTTTTTCGGATTTTTCGATTTTTTCGGTTTTTCGGGTTACCCGTTCGGGTTTGGTTAATAACACTTCGGGTTCGGATTTTTTTTGTACCACCTTAGAAGATCTATTCGGGTATTTTTTACATTTCGGACCGGGTACGGATCGGATTTTTTGGTTCGGGTTCGGTTTGGATTTCGGGTTACGGATTTTATGCCCAGGCCTAAAGGTAGTGATTGCTAGTCGTGGAACCTAGTCGTTTGCCATAAGGATGATCACCGACTCGTCGAACTCACTGTCTACATAGGGTCGGTTAATCCGTCGCTGGCCAAAGTGAAGTATTTAGAAATGCTTGCATTTATTAATTTTAAAAATATCACCAGACCTTTCTCCTACAATTTATTTTCAGTTTACCAAATCTAAAGTCCTTACACTGAGACGGCCTCTGTCAGTCCAGTCCTCTTTCGACCAATGTCGGTACACTAACCAACATACAAACGATTTCGGTTAAAGGAAACCAAGTCACCGGTCCATTACCAGATCCAATATACATCTTCCCTCGGTTAAATTACCTCGAACGCGGCATTAATCTTTACATGTAACTATACCATTTGCATCGTAGTCTCAAGCTCATGACTTATCCAGAAAGTATATAACTCAATATTCATATAAAGCGAGACACCTAGTAATATTGTAACTCTAACTGAAAATAGTGTAATCCAATGTATAATAGAGATAACACATTATATAATGTCCTAAACTTACAATTTTAATTTAGGTTTATATTTATTGATATCTAAGAATTGGTATTCCATCATTCTGTTGGCACGTTTCCGTAAAATAAACACTTGGAATTTGGTCTAAGTTATGTTTTAGACCATGTGTGTTTCTTCGTAAACAAATATCTAGCAAAAATACAAAATATATCTAGCTGTATTTACAACTTGTTTTTATGTACATCATTATATATACATCTTTAAAATGAGTTTATCTTAAAAAGAATTTGTTATCCTAAAAGTGTATTTATTTTCATAAGAAGAGTTCAACGTTCCTTGCCTTATAAATACTGATGGTCTTTAGGACACAAATCATTGTTTTTGTTGTGTCCACATCCATTGGAAGCAGTCTGGAAAAATGCTTTATTTAAGTTGTAGTGGGTGCATTTTTGATTGAATATACAAATTCGGTGGTTTGTAAATTGCTGCAAACTTACTCCCTGCGGCTAACATATTAACTGGAATGATTTCAATTTGTATTAACAATTATAACAATTATTAAATCAGTGCATCAAGTTAAAATCTGTTGCAAAATTATTCTCAGAAAATGTGGAATTGAAAGTGCCTCTTTCTAGATGTAATAGACATGTCTACCTTCTGTTTTTAATGTTGAACGGAGTTGAAGTTATAGGACTTGCTGTTTTTTTTCTCAGGGAACAGTTATAGGACATGATGTTTCCAGATAACTTTTACAAATCCTGAGCTTTCTATAACAGAAAACTATCTTGATACTGTTGTAGCAGAAGGCTTCAGTGGTAGCTCTTTGGTGCAAAAGATGTCTCATATTGTCTCTCTCGTGCAGCATCCAAGAAGTGGAGTCAAGCTCCGGTGTTTTATGCGGATTGAAATCTTGAACTTACTAAGTATTAATCAAGAAGATATTTCCCTGGGTTGCTTGTGATCTCTACGATCTTGTCACTGTGATCACTCTTGAGCCTTATCAAGACTTTCCAGTATGGGATGGTCATGGAGTTGATCTTAGCACATGCGTGTTATCGAGTTTCAACGAAGCTGACAGTAGAATGGTAAATTTTCAACAAAGCAACAATTAATATTTGATCTGAATCTGTAAAATCAAAGGAATTAGTTAACTCAATATCAATGGAAGTAAGAAGGCTCGCGTTTGCAGCATCAAAAACATAAAGAGAGGATGATACAGCGGACAAGAACTCAGAGCAAAGGTTCTCATTGGCATATATGCCTACTCTGTTTAAGATACTGAAGTGTGGTAAGTGACTTGATCAGATCATAGACGATGATAAAGCTGAGATAAAAATAACTGGTTTGTATCTGTGGAAATCATACCTAAAGATTGAGTCAACAAAAGCCACATTGCTTCGTTCTAGACTGACAAGTGATTCTTGAGCTTTCCTCCATTGATGTGCATTCATATATCCTTCTCTAAGCCAATAAAATCAAGTTTTGCACAACAATCTTAGGCCCTATATTTATACTCAGAGTAGTTGAGAAGGAAGTAATTAGGGATTGAAGATCATGTAGTGGGTATTATTGATTGATTGCTATTATTACTAACGTTTGGCAGGCGCATCAACAGAGAGGGGAAGAGAGACGACTCGGTTACACAGAGAAAACAAAAACGGCTAACTTCAGGNAAATCAAGTTTTGCACAACAATCTTAGGCCCTATATTTATACTCAGAGTAGTTGAGAAGGAAGTAATTAGGGATTGAAGATCATGTAGTGGGTATTATTGATTGATTGCTATTATTACTAACGTTTGGCAGGCGCATCAACAGAGAGGGGAAGAGAGACGACTCGGTTACACAGAGAAAACAAAAACGGCTAACTTCAGGGTTTGTTTAATGAGCCTAAACTCTAATGGGTCAGTGTCTGAAACTAAATATCATGAGGTAGGGCCCATTGAAAGATTTAAAAGAGACGAAATAAGCGTTTCTTGCTTCAGAGAAGGTGCCACGTGTCATCTTTTCCCTTTCTTTTCAAATGACGTGGCAGCCTAGAATAAGAGATTATCCTACTTTATATATATAGATAAGCATCATCCATTAAGTGTTTCATATGCACATAGTGGCGCACGAAAACGTTATTACATATCAATAATTAAAAATATTTTTTTTTAAATAGTTGCGGCTCTTTTTAAGAGTTTAGATGATTTTAAATCCAACAACCCACTATTTTGGCTCTCATTTAACACAACTTGATGTATTCACTTTTGTGCTTACAGGTCTTATTGGTGTAAGCCCATTAGAGGAATTATATATTCACTTTTGTATCAGTAAGTATTCGAAGCAAACAAAGTGGATATTTGTGTAGGAGCCCACTCATATATACAATCACTGGTATATTTGGTTAACGGATTACACAATGCATAAGAATCTACACACGTCGTAGATCCTAACTCTTAATCGAACGATCCAGAACAAAATGACCTTTATAGATCGTCAGATCAAAATATTGTCACGCAATCATTAGATCTAACGGTTGCAAATCGAAAAAGGTTATCAGATTAAACACTCATTATACAAATCTCTCTTTTTTTTATCTTTGTTGAACTTAACCGAAATCAGATTAAGCACTCACAATACTATTAAACAGGTCGAGAGGATGAAGATTCGGATACTATACAAAAAGAGGTCAATCTTAAAAACTTATGTACATTGAGATTAATTAATATATAAACAATAAAAGACTTTTTCAAATGATCATTTGATGAAAGCAAAAAGAAATACACATATAGGCAAAGAACCGAAACCAAGCCTCCATCCACAACTCCACACCATCTTTTCTACTTATAAAAGACCCTTCCCATATTCTACCATATAATACCTCTAACCTTTTTTGTTGTTTACTTTATAATCTATATATACTTATAATGATTATTATTAGATATTAGGATGGTGGAAGATGCTAATAACCTAAGTGCCCAACAAAGTACTTCAAAAAAATGCATTTTTACTACCATTACTTACACCCCACCTCTCTATAATCCCTTTTTTAACTCTCCAGTCTCCACCATCAAACGCTTCTTGATTTGTGTTGCTACCTCCTCTCTTCCCCTGCGTTACAAAAATACCAAATATTATTTGTACGGTAATGATATGAACTTGGCTCTGTGTCTCATTGTCTCTCTG
>MU109290.1:0-11999 GCA_012274485.2 Sinapis alba | reverse complement strand
CCCGTTTTTTTTTTTTTTCTCTTCGGTCGCAAATGAATTTTTTTTTTCGATACACCCATCACGAAAGCCGGCTTCGCCTATCAGAGCATGACACGTACCTAAGGATCAACTCCTTAAAATCCTTAGTTACGGATTGATCCTTAGATTATTTCGCTTAAATATTGTTTTATTAATGCGCTAAGCCTAGGATTAGCCGCTAAGGACCACCTAAGTTACCCCGTTGCATGTGCTCTTAGACATCTAGTAGAGCAGCTGGTCAGGAGAACATCTGGTCCATCAGAACACATATAATAACAATAAAGGTTATAAAACAGGGTCTTACCCTTTTCAGAAGGAGGAATGTTTTCGGGAAGTCCCAAGAAGGCAAAAATCTCCCATCGAAGGAAACAGCTCGTCCTCGAAATAGTACCTCCTTGTCGCCCACGGCAACATGACCTATAATCAATCACATTTTGTTGTAGACACCGGCTGCAATTTTGAAGAGATATGTCTCTACTGCATTGCATAAAACCGTAGATGTTGGTGTTGGAAGATGCAAGCGTTCGTGTTCCGGCTGCAAAGTTCTTAGAAGAAACATCTTCTATTAGACCAATCATCAAAGCCTCCCATGTCATATCGAAGTCCGCCACGTTAGTTTGATAATCTCTGGTATTGTAGTCATCTCGTATAATTTCAATACCGAGGGATCCGTAAAACGAGCGGTTTAAGTAGCGTACAAGACAAAGTGTATTTCTATACATCCTCCAGTCTATTGCTTCCGTCTCAGTAGTACAATTCTGCACCAATCCATTAGAGGCAGCCATGATACAATCAGAACAAGATCGTGCTTCAGTACCTGGGACACACATCCCTAAACCGTATACTCTGTTGGGATCTTGTCCCGTCGACGTGGTATAGAAGCCATCATTAGCTGTGACGTTAGAAGGAAGAGAAGAGAGCATGACTCGGCGGTTTAAGTCGTAAGTACCATTGGGTGTGAAGAGACCAGATCTGTTAAAGCAAGTATTTGCGTAGACAGAGCTTATGAGCACAAACCAGAAGGCTACAGAGAAGTTGACCATTTTTTTTTCTTCATATAATTGTGTTTGAATGTCTTAAAATGAAAACCTCGAGTCTTGAAAGATATAATTTGTCAGACATGGATTTTCAACTTTGTTTTCAATGTCTTTGTGCTGTACAAAACTGAAAAATTGTCATTGAATTTTCTCAAGTGGACTTTTGGTGAGCAGTCGATGGCTCTGATGTCACCGTGACGTAACGCTTATTGTATGTTTCGTCAAAGCATGTGATGAGAATTCGCCCGAGACTTCTCCGTGAAGAAGACTCGACTTTATTAATCTTCACACGTATACTTTAGGGTTTTACAACCACCAGATCTCTTATATCGATTGCCCCTTTCCCAAGTATTCGATTTCTTTAGAAAGAATTCCCTTTTATTGCAAAACTGGGTTTGTTTGGACTGTTCGTTTCACCATTGCCATTTTCATTTAGATAATCTATTTATATGATCCATCCAAATGATTCATTTATATGTTATTTGGATTGTACGTTTGTTCATCTAGATTGTTCATCTAGATGGTTCATCTAAATGGATCATCTAAATAGACTTATGTTTGTTTCTTTATGGATTTTTAGTGATTTAAACCTCTAACTATTTTTAAATCGGATAAATAACCTCCAACTAAAATTTTATGTTTTAAAACCTTCAACTATTAAACCGTTAATGTCGTTAACCTTCTGTTAATAAAATCATTTTTTTTCTTAACGGAGACCTGTTAAATCAAAACGCAGCATTTCATATAATCATAAAACGACACAAAAATTTTATAATCAATAAATATTTTAGTGATTTAAACCCCCAACTATTTTTAAATTGGATGGAAAACCTCCAACTAAAACTTTACGTTTTTAAGCCCTCAACTATTAAACCTTTAATGCCTTTAACCTCAGTAAACAAAATCATTTTTTCTGAACGGCAGAACTATTAAATTGAAACACAAAGATTCATGTAATACATAAAAAACATGAAATGCTTAAAACCCCTTTATATCAATGATAATGACAATTCATGCTCAAATATAAAAAAATTAGATAGTTCTTTTTCTTTTTCAAGAACCATTGGAGGGTAATATAATTCAAAAAGTTGTGTTTGTTTCTAATTCTAAGTTAAGTAAATGAATATGAAAGAAAGAATTAGAATTAGAAACAACACAACTTTTTGACTTATATTACCCTCCGATAGTTCTTGAAAAATAAAAAGAACTCTCTAGTTTTTTTTTATATTTGAAGATGAATTGTCATTGTCATTGTCATTGCCATTGATGCAAGTGGGTTTTAAATATTTCGTGTCATTTATGTTATTACATGAAACTCTGTTTCAATTTAATAGTTCTCCGTTCAGAAAAAATGACTTTGTTTAATGAGAGTTAAAGACATTAAAGGTTAATAGTTGAGGGTTTAAAACCGTAAAGTTTTAGTTGGAGGTTTTCCATCCGATTTAAAAATAGTTGGAGGTTTAAATCACTAAAATATTTATTGATTATAAGAATTTTGTGTCGTTTTGTGATTATATGAAATGTTGCGTTTTGAGTTAACGGGTCTCCGTTAAGAAAAAAAACCGTTAAGAAAAAAAAAGATTTTGTTAACGGAAGGTTAACGACATTAACGATTTAATAGTTGGAGGTTTAAAAACATAAAATTTTAGTTTGAGTTTTTTTATCCGATTTAAAAATAGTTGGAGGTTTAAATCACTAAAATGATTAATATACTCTTGTTTAAATTAATCATATATTTGATTTTAGTTATAAATATATTAACTTTTATTATTAGGCCATGTAATTCGTTTTTGTATTTGATGCAATGGTTAAAAAGAGTATTAATAATAAACTAACTATAATATTCAAATAAAAATATATAGAATTAGTTTTGTACTTTTTGTGAAAACCCAATTTTCATTTTTGACACAAAATTACAATTTTCCGGTTTAGGTAGAAAACATTATTTCTGGTTTCGGCGAAAAATCATAATTTTTATTCTATTGGGAAAATACGATTTTTGATTTTGATGGACAAATGCGATTTTTTTGTTTGATGAAAAATGGAATTTTATGGTTGTAACAAAAAATGAAAATTTCAGATTTTGATGGAAGAACATGATTTTTTTTTTGTTTTAGTAAGCAAAAGGAACTTTTTATTTTTTTTGGCGGGAAACACGATTTTACAGTTTGTGGGAAAACAAAATTTATTGTTTTTGCAGAAAAACATATTTTTTTTTTGGTTTTGACGAAAAATACGATTTTATCGTTTTGGTAAAAATGTGATTTTGCTACAAAACGAAGAAAAATAAAGCATAAGATCTAAGATAGGGTCTTCTTTGCCAACACATATATATGTCTTTAAAAATCTAGGTCAAAAATCAAAAGCTAAACGCCAAACGCAAAGATCACTTTTTGTGACTGCGTTTGATCGAAATCGCGTTTGGGTCCACCTTCTCTTCCAAGCTCAGGTTCGAGGTTTCCTCCGCTGCTACCATGCCTCGTCGGGACCATCGGATCTCTGCTCACTGCCGTTCGCTGCGTCTTGCTTCTTCTCCTTTCGCCACCATCGGAGTTGCTTTGAACAGAGCCGGAGAACCTTCGCGTTCTCTTCTTCATCGCCGTCGTTCGCTCGGGAAGTTGCAGGTGGACCGAGAGAGGTGAATCAAGCACTCCATTGATTCATAGCTCGCAGGACGAAGCTTGGACCGAGAGTACCGGATCGCGCAGACCGGTTTGAGTCCATCGGTCGATTCGACCTTCACGGGTCGTGGTCGCCATCGTCGCTGACTTCTGAGCTTTTTTTTACTTTGGTCCCTGACCTTTGATAGTTTCGCTTTTGCCCCAAAACTTCCAAATTGCGCAGATTTACTCTCAGCTTTGCCCCCATATCTTTTGATGGATCACTCCAGCCCCTGTATATGTAATATTTACAAATACAACTCGTAGTGACTAGTGACACATAAGAAATTTTTACACCTAGAGACACTTTATCACTTTTCAATTACATCCAAAGACACAATCCACTTGTGACACACTTTATTGTATATGAAAGACTTCCATACCCTCTAACTAGAAATTAAATCACTTTCCTCAATCATAACCAAACTGAACAAAACAACAAGTATCTCATATTAGACTTTTTACTTTACCAAATCACAAACCATTAATCCAACATAAAAATCTCAATTTCCCAACTTTCATCTTAGAGGAGATAAAATTAAAAACGACCAATTCATCACCAAACTTTTCTTACCTCTGGTTCCATCTCCCAGCCATGGAGTCAATCAGCCATGGAAAGCCATGTATAAGCATCATTTGTTTCTTCTCTCTCCTATCTTAAATCTCAATTTCAGTATCTCTTTCTCAAATCAATTAACCATAATCTCTCTTCTCCGCTGTTTTGTCGGGAAAAACCTCTTCTTCTCTGTTTGTGCATCCACACAACTGATAAGTGGCGTCGTTTACAAACCGTTGTGGAGGTGAACACCATTTTTGTTTCTTAAAATGTTAGAGTTTCAATTCATAAAGTCAGATTTAGAACTTGATACCAACTTGTTTATGTCTTCATCATGGGTCATGTAACCCATCCAAAGATTTTAACTTTTTGTTTTGTTGGTTTCTTAATGTTGTTGTGGATTTCAAAATCCAGATATGTGAAGTTTTGATTTCAAAATCCAGATTTGCAGAAGATGTGGACGGATAGCGTGTGGATAGGGGTTGTGTGGATAGGTGGTGTGTAGATACCTGGAGCGTGGATGAGGTTATGTGTGGATGGTTGCTACTACATCTCGTTTTGTTTGTTATTTCATTTCCAAGTCTTTGGTCTCTCATCAAACACTTTATTACCATCTATAGTTCTTTAAACTTGTTTATCATTGAGGTTGTGGATAAATTAGCATTCATATACATAGTCCTTTAATATGTCCATAAATTGTTGTCCATAACTCGTCGTCCACAATTCATCATTCACATTTTGTTTTCATGAAGGGCATTTTTGTCTCCAATTATTGTGTTCACACACATAAAGTGTGTCACATGTAGAATGTGTCTTTGTGTGTAAAAGAAAGATAAAATGTGTCTTAATATGTAAACAACTCGACACATAAATGCAATATTCAGACACCTAAATGCAATATTTACCAGTGGGTTCACCGGGACTATTATTTTCATCTTTTGTTTTTTTTTTTAAGGAGTGTTTTCTCTTCATTCTTGTGGAGGTGTTTTCTCTTGATTCTTGTGGAGGTGTTTGTCCATATCTATTGTCGTTTTGCTATCTTGTGAAGCGATCCGTTTGGGGTCTGAAGATACAGCAGAATTCGTTTCGACGAATTTTTGAAGTGCGGATTGGATGTTAACGTTACAATTTAAGGTGATTATCTTTCTGTTGTCCGATCATGTCTTGAAGGCTACATCGACACAATCAAGCACCGTCTTGATTTCGTTATCATCTTCGTTTGAAGATCTATCTTTTTTTATTTTATGATGTAGTTTATATTTACAATCAAAAAGAATGGCTAATTCTCTCTAGCAGTTGTAATCAATCAATTTGAAGTTAATGAAAGAAAAGTAAAAAAAAACACACTAAGATGACTAAAAACCAATGATAAAAACGGACAAATACGAGACTCATCACATCTCTACATGCCCGTCTCCTTTCGGTTTAATTAATTACTAATTAGACTAGCTTACATATATTACAAGTCCACACAGAGAAAATTTTAGTAACTAATGCTAATTTTCCCAAAATAGTCAGTATCGGATTATAAAATTTAGAGACGTATTTGACTAGTATATCAAAATGGTATTGTCTGAGTTGTATTTGACCGCCTCTTTGCTCCTTTCCCGTTTGAAAGTTCTTCATTTTTGAAGATAAAGTTGACTTACAAAACATTTTTGCCTACCATGAGACTAAAAAGGAAAGGAAAGGAGAAGAAATGGATTAAAGTCTGATTATGCCACCTTTGCTTCTTCTGTCATCGTCCCTTTGGCCTTCCTCCTCGCAAGCTTGAGTTCTCATACACAGCAACAAGACGCGTCTTACATTTACATGATCGTTTATTTGGAGTGGGCTTTTGATCGTCACCATCCTCTGTTTCATGTTAACACAAATCGAGGAAAAGCAAACATGTCGTCTTGCGCCACTTTCATCTTACTTTTCTCGTTTCTCACAAGCTTCAAAGTTTCTGCTCAAGATCACATTTACGTATACCACAGATGTCCGAATACGACAACTTATACAAGGAACAGCACTGCCTTCACCAATCTCAGAATCCTTTTGTCCTCTCTCTCCTCTCCCAACGCCTCCTACGCCACCGGGTTCCAGAACCTCACTGTCGGGGATCCTCCCGACAGAGTCAGCGGACAATTCTCTTGCCTTGGCGGTGTCTGGCCTGATCTTTGCCGTAGTTGTGTTGCCTTTTCCGTGAGGGACATCTTAATTCGATGTCCAAATGAGAAAGAGGTAAAGATCTATTACAATCATTGTATGCTCAGGTACACTTTCTTCAGAGTTTCGATTTTTGATCCCACTTACGTATACCATGTCTGTCCGAATACGACAACTTATACAAGAAACAGCACTTACTTCACCAATCTCAGAACCCTTCTGACCTCTCTCTCTTCCCCCTTCAACTCCTACTCCACCGGATTCCGAAACGCCACCGCCGGGCAAGCCCCTGACAGTGTCACCGGACTTTTCCTCTGCCGCGGAGATGTCACGCCGGAAATTTGTCGTAATTGCGTCGCCTTTGCTGTCAATGAAACCTTAACCCGTTGTCCGAATCAGGGAGAGGTGACGGTATATTACGACGAGTGTATGCTCAGATACTCTAACGGGAATATTCTCTCGACCCTTAACATCAATGGAGAAGTTATCATGTCTAACGCTCCGAATATTACATCGAACCAAACTGGGTTCAGGGACTTGGTCTTGTCCACTTTGAACCAATCAGCCAGCGTGGCATCCACCAGTCCTCGGAAATTTGATGCGAGAAAGGCCAACTTCACAGCGTTCCAGACTTTGTACGGACTGGTACAGTGCTCTCCTGATCTGACGAGCCAAGACTGTTTCCGCTGTCTAAATAAGACCATCAATGAATTGCTTACTGACAAAGTCGGGGGAAGAATTTTACTGCCGAGCTGTAATTCAAGATACGAGCTTTACCCGTTTTACAACGAAGCCAACATTGGAGTACCTCAACCTCAGCTCGACTCAGCTCCTCCACCTCAGCTCGATTCAGCTAATCCGCCACGGTCAGGTTTGAACATTCTCTGTTCCTTTTTAGTACATGTTTTTTAAGCTCAACTTTTCTTTTAAGACATTTAAAATTTACTAAAACAACGGTTCATATATGGTGATGGTATACAAATATTTATTTTTATGTCAATACAGGACAAGGCGGAAACTCCTCTGTCATAGTCATCGCTGTTGTTGTTCCAGTCAGTGTTATTTTTCTGCTTCTCGTAGCTGTTTTCATTTTCCGGGCAAAGAGAAAAACGACAGCTTATGAAACTGAACCACTAGCTGGTAAAGACTCGATAAGCTATCTTCTCAGTTCGAGTTAATAGCCTTTTGTGTTCTTTTCCTTATTAAGTTGTTGAAGTTGTTTCTACAGATGGAGACGATATTACAACTGCAGGCTCACTTCAGTTTGATTTTAAGGCAATTGAGGCAGCCACTGATAAGTTTTCAGAAAGTAAAAAACTCGGTCAAGGTGGATTTGGCCAAGTCTACAAGGTATAAATCCATTGCACAGGGCTTCCAATGTAGTTGATTATATACAAGTATAAAATTTTTAACATAAAGATAAAGTACATTTAGAGTAATTAAACCTTGAAATTGTTCTAAATTGTGTAGACCTTTGTCAAAATCTTCGCTACACTATTCAAAACCACAGTAACCACTAACCACAATGCCATGGATTTATAATGAATTCTTAAAATGTTATTGTTAGCCAACTCTTTCATCCACAGAGTTGTTTTGAGTACTTCTTGATTTCCATTATTGATTTAAAAATAATGAACTTTGTAGGGAACATTTCCTAGTGGAGTACAAGTTGCGGTGAAGAGGCTATCCAAGACATCAGGACAAGGTGAAAGAGAGTTTGAAAACGAAGTTGTTGTAGTGGCAAAACTTCAGCATCGAAACTTGGTAAAGCTGCTTGGGTATTGTTTGGAAGTAGAAGAAAAGATACTTGTCTACGAGTTTGTGCCCAACAAAAGCCTCGATTACTTCCTTTTTGGTCAGTTGAGTTCAATACTTGCCTTACAAAAAAAATTTAGATTGCATTCTTTTCTTTGTTTTGACTACTTTAAATATGCATGAGTAGACTCTACAATGCAAAGCAAGCTAGACTGGAAAAAAAGATACAAAATCGTTGGAGGAATTGCTAGAGGGATTCTATATCTTCATCAGGATTCACGACTCACAATCATACATCGTGATCTTAAAGCGGGTAACATCCTCTTGGACGCAGATATGAATCCGAAAGTTGCCGATTTTGGAATGGCGAGAATTTTTGGAATTGACCAAACAGAAGCCAATACAAGAAGAGTAGTTGGAACCTAGTAAGTTTCAGTCTTGCCACTCTTGCTTCTGTAGACTGCTATATGTCTATTTTAACTCATAATTCAAGTACTATGACAGTGGTTACATGTCTCCGGAGTATGCAATGTATGGCCAATTCTCCATGAAATCAGATGTGTATAGTTTTGGGGTTTTAGTTCTTGAGATTATAAGCGGCAAGAAGAACAGTAGCCTCCATCAAATGGATGGTAGTGCTGGCAATTTGGTTACATATGTGAGTATAGAGCCTTTAAACTTCCAATATTTTCTGCTTTCTTAGATGATGACCAAAGATATGTTTAACAGACTTGGAGACTATGGAGCAATGGATCGCCATTAGAGCTTGTGGATCCGTCCTTCCAAGATAACTATCAAACAAACGAAATTACCAGGTGCATTCATATTGCTTTACTGTGCGTTCAAGAAGAAGCTGAAGATCGTCCAACTATGTCAGCAATAGTCCAGATGCTAACTACTAGTTCGATCGCTCTTGCCGTACCACGACCACCTGGGTTTTTCTTCAGAAGCAGGCATGAAGAAGTAGGGAGAGCAGCTCTATCTATGCATATGTCTTCTCTCTGTTCAGTCGATGATGCTTCCATAACTAGTGTAGCTCCTCGTTGAAGACAAAAAGAATACATCAGTGTCAAGGATATGATATATTATTCAAGACTATTAAAGTATTATGCTTGGACAATGAACAAAGATTCTTCTACATTTTTCATATTCTTTATGTGCTGGCAAGAAAGTTAATAATTCTCTGTTTTATAGTATGGTTTCTGTAACGCCTCGATTCCTGCTTATCCTTCCCATGTCCCCCACCACTAGGTTGACGGCCAGTGTATTAATTTTCGTAAATTTAAAATACTTATCTTTTAACCATGCAATCACCACATGATCTTTTTCTATGTTTTCGCCTCATTTGCTCGGTATCTTGACAAATGTGCGAAATAATAAGTGTATTTTACTAACGTAGATAACCATATCAGACACAGGAAATTTTAAGAATATTCAGTATCGGATTGTCAAATTTAGAAAAAGTAAGTTGTTGACCAAAAAAAAAAAAGAAAAAGTAAGTATTTGACTAGTATATCAAAATGGTATTATTTGAGTTGTAGCATTCGGTTGACTAACTTGTTAACATTGACGTTGACGTGCATCAAATTGTATCATCTTACATATATTATTATATGCTTTCAGACGGATCAGAAGCCATAAACGTGTCTGTTTATCTTCGGTTCTTCTCTGAGTTCTCTCTTCCTTTTCGCCTTCCTCACAAGCTTGAGTTCGCCGCGTTTATTCTGGAGGGGACTTTTCGTCGCCACTAGTCAAAAGAACCATCCTCTGCTTCACGTTAATCTGTCACAGACTATACATATATATTTGCAGTGATCATGTCTTCTTACGCCTCTTTCAGCTTCCTTTTCCTTTTCTTCTTTCTCACTAGCTTCAGAGTTTCTGCTCAAGATCATACTTACATATACCACAGCTGTCCGAATACGACAACTTATACAAGAAACAGCACTTACTTCACCAATCTCAGAACCCTTTTGTCCTCTCTCTCTTCTCCCGACGCCTCCTACGCCACCAGATTCCAGAACGCCACCGTCGGGGAAGCTCCAGACATAGTCAGCGGATATTTCACTTGCTTTGGTGTCTCCCCTGAACTTTGCCGTAGATGTGTTGCTTTTGCCGTGGAGGACACCTTAATTCGGTGTCCGAATGAGAAAGAGGTGACGCTCTATTACGAACAGTGTATGCTCAGATACTCTTTCTTCAGAGATTCTGTTCCAGCTCCCAGTTACGTGTACCATGTCTGTCCGAACACTACAACTTATTCAAGGAACAGCACTTACTTCACCAATCTCATAACCCTTTTGGCTTCTCTCTCTTCCAGCAACGCTTCCTACTCCACCGGATTCCAAAACGCAACCACTGGGGAAGCCCCTGACAGACTCACCGGACTTTTCCTCTGCCGAGGAGACGTCTCGCCGGAAGTTTGCAGCAGATGTGTTGCCTTTGCTGTTAGTGACACCTTTACTAGGTGTCCGAAAGAGAGAGAGGTGACGCTCTATTACGATGAGTGTATGCTCAGATACTCTAACCGGAATATTCTCTCGACCATTAACACCAATGGAGAAGTTATCATGTCTAACCCCCAGAACATTACATCGAACCAAGTTGGGTTTAGAGATTTGGTCTTGTCCACTATGAACCAAGCAGCCACCGATGCATCCAACAGTCCTCGGAGATTCGAGGGGAGAACGGCCAATTCCACCGCATTCCAACACCGGACTTTGTACGGACTGGTTCAGTGCACTCCTGACCTGACGAGCCAAGACTGCTTAAGCTGTCTAAATCTGTCAATCAATCAGTTACCCACTGACAGAACCGGGGGAAGAGTTTTTGTGCCGAGCTGTAATTCAAGATACGAGCTTTACCTGTTTTACAACGAATCCAACATAGGAACACCTCAACCTCAGCTCGATTCAGCTCCTTTACCAAAGCCGGGTCTGAGCATTCTCTGTTCCTTTTATTACATGTTTTAAGCGCAACTTTTCTTTTAAGACACTGAAGATTTGCTAAAACAACAGTTCTTCCCAAATATTTACGTCAATACAGGAGAAGGAGGAAACTCCACTGTCATAATCATCGCTGTTGTTGTTCCAATCAGTGTTATTTTTCTGCTTCTCGTAGCTGTTTTCATTTTCCGGGCAAAGAGAAAAACGACAGCTTATGAAACTGAACCACTAGCTGGTAAAAAGGCCTTATCAGTTCGAATGAATATTCTTGTGTGTTCTTTTCTTTAATTAAGCTGTTGGAGTTGTTTCTGCAGATGGGGACGATATTACAACTGCAGGCTCACTTCAGTTTGATTTTAAGGCAATCGAGGCAGCAACGGATAAGTTTTCCGAAAGTAACAAACTCGGACAAGGAGGATTTGGCCAAGTCTACAAGGTATTAATCCAATGGATGCCTATTCCTCCATATGTACTATAACAAACAAATAGATAGTGTTATGGAAACATGAGTTCTTTACAATTATATTCAAGAAACACAATTTTAAAAACAACTTCGTTTACATTACTAATTTGACACCCAGTTCTATCAATTTAAAAATAATTTACTCTTGTAGGGAACATTTCCAAGTGGAGTACAAGTTGCGGTGAAGAGGCTATCAAAGACATCAAGACAAGGTGAAAGAGAGTTTGAAAACGAAGTTGTTGTTGTGGCAAAGCTTCAGCATAGAAATTTGGTAAGGCTGCTTGGGTTTTGTTTAGAAGGAGAAGAAAAAATACTTCTCTATGAGTTTGTATCCAACAAAAGCCTCGACTACTTCCTTTTTGGTCAGTTGAGTTCAATACTTAGCCTAAAATATTTTTGAGATTGCATTCCTTT
>MU109289.1:0-17448 GCA_012274485.2 Sinapis alba | reverse complement strand
GAGGTATTTTCAATACTCAAAGGAGAAAGGCTAAGAAGTTTGTGCTTAGAACAATGAGAGGAGAAGCAGAAGAAAGCTTCCCAGGGGAATGGAGTGACAATGAATCAGACTTCTCTCCTTTCGCAAGACAATTGACTATTACTAAAGCTAAGAAACTCATCAAGCGTCACTCTAAGAAGTTTCAAAACCAAAACAGTACTACAGGTAATTTGTTTTTCTTCTATATATAAATAAAATATCATTTGTTAAGAAGTTGCAAAACACTACTACTTTCTCTGTTGTGTTGTGTTGCAGGTTCTAAGAAGCTTCAGCTCTCGCCTACTCTGTCTCCAAAGGAAGAAGATCGATACGAAAGCGACTCTTCTAGTGGATCTTCTGCTTATGAAGAGTTCCTTGATCAGAATCAGATGTTGGCATAGAACTCAAAATTTTGTTTTGTTTTTTTTTCCCTTTAAGAATTTCAAATTTAAGTTTTTTTTTTATTTAAATAAATTTGTAAAGAATTGCAGATTATTTATCTCATCCTTCACAGTTACACTCTTAAAGATTTGGATTTCATCCACTATACTAGTGTACTTGTGTTGATACCACTTGTTTAGTACAGGTGAAAAATGGAAGAAGAAAAAAAGGTTTTGTCTTTGTAATCGTGTATGTGTATTAGTTCATACATAACGTATAGATTTTGCACAACACAAAGATAATAACTGCATAACAAAAAACTGACAAAGAAAACCTATCAAAAAGGATTGGTGTTCTTCATCTCTTTCAAGCTGTTAGCTTCGATCTTTTCGATCGTGCTCGGAGTTTGAACATTCAGCTTCTCATGCACCGGATCCTGTTTAGATTGTGACCGTTTTGATGAAGATTTAAAAAGAACTTCCTGTGTCATGTGGAACGTATTTCTCGTCTTTATTTTGTCCTTATTTTGAAACAAAACAATTGTCACCTAATTTTATATACAAGATATTTTTCTCCAAGCATAAAATTGGAGTTTGCATGTTGCTGAAACTGAAGAAATTAGTGACAACATGTTTGTTTGTTCTTTTGGTAAAAAGTGATAACATGTTCTTACTCATTATCTGTGCTTCTTCTTGTTCATGAATCTTGATATGGTGATATGGATATGAATAGATGGAAAAATTGAAGACTAAGACTAAAAAAAAAAACTCTAATAAAGGGAGGCATGAGCACTCTTTGGCTTTGAATGGTGACCCGGGAACGGAGGGGAATATTCAATTCCTTATCATTCCTAAAAAAATTCACCATTCACAAGGAATAACTTTTCCCTCTTATTCCGCTTCGTTCCTTTTTTGTAGAGAAATAATGAACAAAAACATTCCTTAACAAAAATGAGAAGGAACAAACATTCCTTTTTATTCCTTCAATTTTGTTCCTATACATTCCTTTCCCTTTCATTCCTTTTGTTTCTCGAAAGGTTACCAGTCAGAGCCATTGTCAGTTGACTTTTTTTTTAATTAACACAGCTATAAATTGTATGTTTTCTAATAAATTTCAATAAATATAACGATGTGTGACTTCTTTAATATAAAAATTATATATTTTTATTTTTACAAATTATATATTAACTAATCTATCTATACAATTATTTAAAAATATTTTACTTATTTGTCATATTTCCATGATTTTAAGTAATTTTATTTATTTATCATATATTACATAATTTTAGATAAAAAAATTATTTGTCATGTTTTTATGATTTTAACTGAGGAGTTGTCAATTTAAATTTATCCTATTATTTGAACTTAATTAGATAAGTATATTTTGAGAATTTATCATATTTTTATAATTTTAGATGATTTATTTTTGTCTTGTTCTTATTATTTTGAGTAAGGAATCAATTTAAATTTATTGTATTATTTAAATTTAATTAAATAAATAGAAACAAGAAGCTCGACCCAATCTTTAAAATCATATTTGTTATAGAATAATAACGTAATATATGTCAATTAATTTGTTAGAGATTTTAATTAATAGAAACTATAGCATATGTAAATACTATTTAATGTGTGTAATTTAATTATTGTGCTTTAGTGTTTTCAAAAGAAAAGTATATATACATAATGAGTTAGATGTCACAATATTAATCAAAACTTTAAATTTTTTATAATTCTCAAACAAATAATACAAATGAATTAAGTTCTATTTATATGTACCGTTAGGTTAATTTCATATATTATAAGTATAACACGTATTGTATCCTTAATAATATATAAATAACTAAATAAGTATAAGTAAGATTAGAATTTAATTCTAAAAATATATCTTCAAAAAGAATTAGTACAAATTATATTATCTATCTATATTATTATTTAAGAAGTGATTTTTCTTATTTTTCATGTTTTCATTATTTTAGGTAATTTTGCTTATTTATCATAGTTTACATAATCTTAAATAGTTTTGCTTATTTTTCTCATATTCTTCATATTATTAGATAATTTTGTTTGTTTGTCATGTTCTTAAAATTTTAACTAAGAAATTATCAATTTAAATTTATCATATTATTGGACTTAATTAAATAGTATATTTTGCGAATTTGCCATATTTTTATAGTTTTAGATAATTTTGCTTTTTTATCGTGTTCTTATGATTTTGAATAACGAATAATCAATTTAAATTTATTATATTATTAAAATTTAATTAAATAAATAAATAAATAATAATTATGATATAAATCTAATTATTTTTCTCCACTCAATCTTTAAAATCATATTGGTTATAAAATATGTAGCATAATACATATTAATCAATTTGTAAAAGGTTTTAACTTATAGAAACCCTATCATATGTAAATACTATTTAATGTTTGTAATTTAATTATTTTACTTTAGTGTTTTCAAAATAAATAAATATATATACATAATAAATTAGACATCATTATTTTGATCAAAACTGTAAGATTTTCATAATTCTCAAACAAATAATACAAATGAACTAAGTTCCATTTGTATTTGTTGTTAGATTAATTTCATATGTTACAACACAAATTGTATTCTTAGTGAATACATAAATAATTAAATAAATAAAAGTAAGATTATAACTTAATTCTAAAATATATTTTTAAAAATAATTATAAATTATATTATATTAAATATTCTGCAAGGCGGTCTTTAAAATAATATTTTATAGAATATGGTTTATTGTTTAAATATATATTATTTTATTTTAAATGGCTAATTTATAGTTTGTTATAATAAAATAATATTATATCTAATTATATATTACTTGATTTTCATCTTTATCAGAATGTTTTTAATTAATTTTATATTAGTAATTAATTGTGTACACAAGTAAATTATACCTAATAATTGATATTTGTGATGAAAATACATATTTGTTGAAATTCTAAAATAAATTTATATTATATCATTTTTTATTAATAAAATTAATTTATTAAAAATATTATGTTTTAATATATGCAAAACTAACTTATCATAAATAACATATAAACATATTAATGATATTATTATGTGATATCGCGGGAAATTACTTAGAGCATCTCCAACTCCACTCTATAATTTACTCTAAAATAAGGTGGAAAATAGAGTAATGAACAAACAAAAAGTCATTACTCCATAAATAGAGTAATGACTTTTTTGTTTGTTCATTACTCTATTTCCCACTCTATTTTAGAGTAAATTATAAAGTGGGGTTGGAGATGCTGTTATTAGCTATTGTATATAACAACACATTGCCATATATATCTGTTCTCACGCACTTCGTTTGCAGATGTATGTAATATTACATACGAAAATATGTTTTATAATATTATTATGGAAAACGTAATATGATAAAAATAAAATGAAATTGAACACACATAATATGATAAATTTATTAAACATCATTTTTCTATTAGATTATAGAAACACTATCTAAGATTGGTCAACAAAAATAAACTGATAATGTCATAGTGGCTTCTAGACTTCTAGTGAAGAAGTCTTTCTTGTGTAACAAGTAAGTGCTAGTAAGTTGCACCAACAATCAAATTTTCCAACCTCCCCTCACCTACTTCCCATCAAACCTCAAGCCCTAATAACTTCTATATAAGTACACACAAACTCCTTCAACTCCATCTTCACTCACAACCGAAGAAGCCCAAACACACACACAACAGCCCCCCCCCCCCTCTCTCTAGTAACAACTCAAACCCTAAATCCCAAAAAATGGTTTCCTGGTTATCATCCCTTGTCATTGCAGTGACATTCACAAGCTTGTTCACTGGTCTATCTGCTCGACGCCATCTTCTCCAATCAACACCAGCGACTCAGCCACCGCTTACAACAACATTCCCACCTCTTCCTAAACCCACAATGCCACCACCAATGCCTTCTTCGCTTCCTCAACCAACAGCGCTTCCACCATTACCGAGCACACAGATACCTTCATTGCCTAACCCAACACAACCCATTAATATCCCAAACTTCCCACAAATCAATATTCCTAATTTCCCATTTAACATTCCAAACAACTTCCCCTTTAATATTCCCACCAGCATTCCTACCATCCCTTTCTTCACTCCACCACCTTCCAAGTGAGAAGCTAAGCTCTTTAGCTTCTTCCACACAACACATTACCGTCTTTCTCTCACACACTTTGTTTGCACATGTTTGTAATGTTTCTTATTCTTTTTTTTCTGTTTGTTGATGCATGTACGTTCTCTTTCTTGTTGTGGTTTGTGTGTTTCTGGCATGATGTAGTTGCTTTATTGTAATATATGTATACATCTTATTATTGTTCTAATGATTCTTGCCTTCTTTTTCTTCTTAATTGGGTTTGTTTAGCTTGAAATCTATAGCCAAACAGTAATAGAAGAATTACCATCCATAAAGTACCCTGAAATGTTTGCATAAGCAAGTCATATTCCATGAGACATTCTCCGGAAGAAAAAAAGGAGAAGAAGTGCTAGTTGCTTCTAAAATTTGTGTAGAATAGTAACTTGTTAGAAAATTACAAAGGGAAATGACAATGTAACTTTGATACAGTTTTTCTCATAAATTGTTCGTCAATCATTGAATATCATCATCTAATATATCCATCTTCAAGGAAATCATCTCATGTGTTTCCTTTGATATGCATAGGCCCAGATATAAGCTCAATATAAATGATGATATATAGGCCCATTAGAGCATCTTGATAGACCCTAATAGAGACCTTTTTTCCACCGAGGAGAAGGCTTTTCTTATTAAAAAGTGGGAAAATTGAGAGACACAGTCAACTCTCGGCCGCTCCGACATCCTCGGATACACGTGTGAGTTCGTAACTAAAGATTTTAATTAAAACGGCTTTTACTCGTCGGGAGAGGTGTACAACAGTACAAGTCAACTATTTTAGACTCTTTTGGCCCAAATGTCGTCTTCGAGCCACTAATCATAATACTTCAACTCTGGTTTTATTTATTTACTTATATAATTATATTTTATTCCGTATACATGTGACTTGTATTGGGTAACTGTGACAACTAGTTATAAATTGATCATAATTTTTTTTTTTTAAAGCATATTTTTGAGTTTGTACAACTGGTTTCTTAAGGGTTTCAACATGGATTAGGACTTGGCAAGATGCATAAAATATCGCTTTCAATCTGTTATCCTAATTTTACTTAAATAATATGAAAAAAAAGCAACGATGTTGTAACGTGTGACCATGTTCAACTATACGCAAGCAGTTTACAAACAATTAAACAAAAACCTATATTCAAGTTGCACCTTGCAACTATCTTCAACTAATCAACTCTATAGGTTAATTTGCAACTATCTCCGAGTTATTCAACATGACATGAGGTATTCTTAGGGGTGTCAAATGGGCGGTATGTCCATGGATAGCCCATGTCCAAATTAATATGGTTTTATATGGATAGGCTCATATTTAACCAATTTTTTTTTGTTCAAATGGGCAATGTCCAAATACACCCGTGACCAAATGGGCAGACCCAGATGGACATCGGGCGGCCCAAATACTAAAAATATCTAGGTTAATGAAATTGAGGAAAAATTAAAATTTGGGGAAAAATTAAAATTAGGGCACACGACTCAACGTCCATTGCTTTCTCCGCCTCCTCGACTCCTCATCTCTCTCTGCCTCGTCTCTCCGCCTCTTCTCTCCATCTCTCCGCCTCGTCTCTCCGCTTCGTCTCTCTCCATCTTGACTCTCCGCCTCGTCTCTCCGCCTCGTCTCTCTCCATCTCGACTCTCCGCCTCGTCTCTCTCCATTCGGTTATCAGGTTTATTCTCACTCACTCTTTGATGGGTTTTTGATTTGATTCTCTTCAGGTCTATACTGATCTATTCTCACTTTCCTAGATCGAAGAAGTTATCTCGTCCCGCCTCTCTCGAGTCTCGATTCGTCTCTACTCTCGATCTAAAAGGTATGTGTGTTATGTTGATGGATTCTCGTTGATGGGTTCTCGTAATCTCGTTTCGTTTATGGTTGATGGTTCTCGTAATCTCGTTTCGTTTATGGTTGATGGTTCTCGTAATCTCGTTTTGTTTATGGGTTGTTTCTAGTATCTTTGTATCATTTCAGTGTTCATTCTCGTTTGTTGGCTTGTTGAGTTATTCGCTTATCAGTTTGTTGAGTTGTTTAATCTCTTTTGTTCAGATGGATGATGATGATACTTTGGACCTAAATGATGAAAACTATTTGAGTGGTGATGGGATGATGGTTCAGAATGAAGATGATCATGATTCTGTTTCTGTACAAGATGATTCTATAAGTGCGGCTGGGAATAGAGGACGTCTGAGAGGCAAAAAACGAAGACATTCAAAGTGTTGGAAGAATTTCGAAATTGTTGGAGGTAAATTGCCTGATGGAAGTACTAAAGTTATCTGCAAGCACTGTAAGCATTCTTATTGCTTAGATCTTAGTAATGGAACTAATACTTTACTCCGCCATAGTAAAGTTTGTTCAAAGACTCCTGGAAGTACACCTGGAACTAGTAGGAAGTTTGATATGATGGTCTTCCGTGATTTGATTGCTGGTGCTATAGTTGAGCACGATCTTGCATACTCGTTTGTCGAGTTTAGAAGGATTAGAGAAGCGTTTGAGTATGCGAATCCTAGTATTAAGTTTTGGTGTAGAAATACTGCTGTAGCTGATGTTCGTAAGATATATGAGAATGAGAAAGCTCATCTTAGGAAGGTTTTGAGTGAACTTCCTGGTAGGGTTTGTTTGACTACTGATTTGTGGAGGGCAATCACTGTGGAGGGATATTTATGTCTGACAGTGCATTATGTTGATAACTGGAAGCTAACAGCAAAGATACTNTTGCTTTTCCCCCACCTCACACTGGTTTTAGTATTGCGACGAAGGTGATGGAGTTAGTGAAGGAATGGGGGTTAGAAAAGAAAGTGTTTACAGTGACTGTCGACAATGCTTCTTCAAATGACAATATGCAAGGAGTTCTAAAGACACAACTTCGCAGAGATTTGGTGTGTAATGGCGAGTTTCTACATGTAAGATGCGCATCACACATTCTGAACCTGATCGTTCAAGATGGATTGGCTGTGATTAGTGATGCCTTAGAGAAAATCAGAGAAAGCGTGAAGTTTGTGAAGTCTTCAGAGTCGAGAGAACAGATGTTTCGGACCTGTGCTGAAACTACTGGGAGTAAGAAAGAACCTGGTCTTGTTTTGGATGTTGCAACGAGGTGGAATTCTACATTTCTGATGTTGTCTAGAGTTGTTCCACATAGAGAAGCATTGCGTAATCTCTCTGAAGCAGATCCAAATTACAAGTGCTTTCCATCAGATTTGGAATGGTCTAGAGGAGCACTCATCAAAGAATTTTTGTCTTCATTTGCTGTGATGACAAATCTGATCTCAGGCTCATCATATTCGACTGCGAATTTGTACTTCATGCAAGTCTGGAAGATAGAATGCTGGCTGAGAGCGCATGAGACTTCAGATGATGATACAATTTGTCAAATGGTGGAAACAATGAAGCTGAAATTTGATAAGTACTGGAAAGAATACAGCGATATACTTTCTATTGCTGCGGTGATGGATCCAAGGTTGAAGTTCGCTGCCTTGGAATATTGTTATGACAACTTAGATCCATTAACAAGCAAGTCGAAAGTCGATCATATCCGAAAGAAGATTAAAAAGTTGTATGGAGTTTATAAGAAGGATCCTAAGAGCACTACTGCGAGTCCTTCAGAAACCACGTTGGTAAACAGTATACCAGCAGGATATGGGGTAAGTAGTTAGTGTTATAATGCATGAGTTTTTGTCCGGTTTTGTGTTCTTACATATCAGGTGTGTTCTTACTGTTTTTGTGTTCATAATGCAGGAGTTTTATGCATTTTTTTCTCAAAATGCGGGAACAGGAAAATCAGCTTTAGATGTGTATTTGGCTGAACCGGTTTTGGATATGGCTGCCTTTAAGACTCTAGATGTCTTGAGATATTGGAAAAACAATGCAACACGGTTTAAAGAGCTGTCCCGCATGGCTTGTGATGTTCTTTCAATTCCCATTACAACTGTGTCTTCTGAGTCATCATTCAGTGCTGGAAGTCGTGTCCTTAGCAAGTATAGGAGTCGACTTCTTTCATCAAATGTACAAGCTCTCATTTGTGGAAGAAATTGGCTGCGTGGGTTTGAAGTGACGAGTAAGTTGACTTTTTTACTTGCTTGCATGCTTACTGATTTTTATACTTATTTGCATTGTTGATATGTCTTAGGTGATTCAGAAGAAGAAGAAGAAGAGAAGGAAGGTGAAGAAGAAAGTGGAAGAAAGAAGAAAAGGAAGTGAGATTAAGTGAAGGAATGAAGCTTTGTAAGATATGAAAGTTTAAGTTTAAGTATTTTTTTTTGCTTTTGTAAGACATGAAGTTAAGTTTAAGTTTAAGACTTTAAGTAACTTTTGTAAGACATGAAGTTTAAGTTTAAGTTTAAGACTTTAAGTAACTTTTGTAAGATATGAAGTTTAAGTTTAAGACTTTTATATATGATATTTAGAATCTGTACATCTTTGAAATTGAAAATTTGATTTTTTACATTAAATGAGCGTATGGATTTCATGGGCAGCCCAAGTGGTCATGGTCCTATTTGGTTATGGTCTTATTTGGAAATGGTCTTATTTGGGCTTCGACCAAAAATGCCCAAAAAAATATAAGCCCATGTGGACACGCCCAAATCCGTCCGAACAACCCATTTGACACCCGATTAATCTTTCTCTTTTTTTTTTGAGAAAGAGCCGATTAATCTTTATGGGTGAATATAAAGGAATTAATATTTTATTCATTTTTGATTTTCTAATAGATCTGAAATATCACTAGTTTGGACAAGCCAAATAAAAATAGGAGAGTTGTGAATAATGCTTTAAAATCTGACTTGGACAATGAACATTTTTTTTGCGAATTATAAACATTTTTTGGTCACTGGATCATTGATTCGAAGGTTAACCACATATTAATAATTAAAATGATATATCACTATCTATAAATTTTATCAATGAATAATTTTTAAAGTATTTATTTTACAGAATATGATGGTTAACAATAATCATAAAGTTATTGAACATTTTACATCCAGTTTTCATGAGATAGTATTAATGGCTATCAAATATCAATGGTCTAGTGAGTGATAACTGAGATAGTGAGAGCCGAGAGGTATGTAAGAGCATCATTAGAGCACCTTTAACGCTGGGGGTTTCTTATTTGTTTTTTTTTTTTTTCACTTTTGAATTTTTCAGATTTATTAAAAAAAAAAAAAAAACCTAAACCAATTGCGGACCTCCACGTGTCAGTGGGGCCCACAAACAGTTTAAAAAACTCAGTCAAAACGTTTCTTCTTTGGTAATTTTAAAGACTGTTTTTGCCTTGGTTTCCGTTTTCTGTGGGACCTCTCTGTTTAAGAGACCAGCGTTGAGGCTGCCATTAGTAGTGAAATCATTAGTGGTGAAAGATTCATATGAGTATCTCACTAATATATTTATTATATTTTTATATAACTTGATTATGTTTTTATTTTTAAAGTTAAGAAAAGTGTAAACCATTGATATAAAATTATGTGTTATTTGAATTTTTTTAGAACAATTTGAATCTAGAATATTGGTCTGCATGTACATGATCTCAATCCGATTTGAGACAAACTTTCAAATTTAGTGGATACAGCTACAAATCTGGAAGATTGGCCGGCATTGTTTCAAAAATAAAATATGGTTTTTTGCATGAGAATTTTGAGAGTGTGAGTGTGATATACATCTTGAATATCATAGATTTCAGTGTAGACTCTCTATCAAAAATAACGAGAATTAGATGCATTGTATTTTTCCATCTAAACCAGACATTGTTAGATAGAGATTTTTTGAATAGAACCTCTATAAATTTAAATAATGTTGGAATTTTAAAATTTTATTAATTTATAGAAATATTAATTTATAAAAGTTTATTTATTTAGATTTTTTTCTTTAAGATATTTTTATGCTAAGATAAAAAATATATTTGATTTAGTGTATATATATTAATTATTATTTTAAATTTTTGACATTTATATTAGTTGTATTATATTATTTTGTGTATATAATATATATTGTATAGAATTTTAATGTAGTTTTAGATATAATATTACTAAAATTTCATCAAAAATATATTAAATGTTAAGAAAATATAAATATAAAACAAACAATATAATAATATGTTCTTACTTATTATTTTACATATAAATTATTAATTTATAATTTTAATAGGAACATATATTTACATATAATTTTTTAAAAATATTATCTGATTATTTTATCGATTTGTGTCAAATTTTTATCCGGTCCAAATTGAAACTGAAAAAATTATTAATTTATAGAGATTGTTAATTTATTAAATATTAATTAATAGAGGTTCTACTGTATTTATTTGATCGAAACTTGGTTTAACCAGTATGGACAGCTGACAAGAAAAAATTGAATCTCTCATTTGATAAATTCATCTCATTCTCTCTCATTTATATTGTTTATTTTTTATTTGTTTAATGTTGAGAAACTCATTGATATAATTTTAATGAGGATGATCTAAGTTGAATTTGGTTTGGTCTGAAAACATTGGCATATAGTAAAACCTGATAATTTTGAATATTAATTTGCATGTGTTCTGTTTATGTAAGACATTACAAAATAAAGAAACGTGGAATATATTTTCATGAGATGCATTAAGAGCCATCAATAGTCTAGTGAGAGGTAGGTAAGTCTCTGGACTCTGGGGCTGTAAGAAGATTCTTTGATTTTAAACAAATCTTTTTATCACGTTGGAATTGGATGGCTCTTAGACCTTTAACACCCAAACTTTACCATATGGTTTCTGATACCATATTCGATATATCTTTTTGATTTATATATAAACGAGAACAGTACGTTCTGCCTAAAAATAAATAAATAATAGTCATATTGCACATTTTATAATGTTTTTTACTTGACAGCTTCTTTGATATAAATCAAATCTACAAGTACGTAGAGAATTGTTAGTTGACATACGTTTTTAAATTCATTAACCTTTTGAACTATTAGTTAAACTTACTAGTCTTAAAATATTATTTGATCAAATTTTTAATGAAATAAAATAATAGTAGGAACATCTAGATACGAATAAAGAAGCAGAAAATACTTTTAAATATTTGTTTATACATTTAGTAGTTTTAATGCTATATATTTTAAAATGAATAACCTGCTAGCTTTTTTAAACACTGGCTTATTCAAAACTGTTAAAAGTAGTTCAAATGCAAAAAAAAAAAAAAAAAAATAGCAAACAATCTCGCAAATATCTTTTTTCTCTTTCAACAATTTTGAAGATATATAAATTTCATATTGTGTAAGATAAAATTTAGATTTTATGAACATTAGCTTGCATAGAAATTTGACTCTCTTTCTTAGAAAATACAATTGTTGGTAGTTACAGGAATTAATGTTGGTAGTTTTTTTTTTTGTAAAATAATGTTGGTAGTTACAGGAATTAAGAGTGGGGGAGGGGCAACTTTGGGGACGATGAGAAGGAGAAGAGCTATATAGAATAAGGTCCATAAGTAAGTCTCTCATGGGTATATGAGGAATGTACAGGTTTTTGGCACGGATATGGTCATGAGAAGCAAACTGTACACTATAGAAATAGAAAGGTCAAAGAATTAACACGTTCTAGGCTTCATCGGTACGTAGTCTATATGGTGGATCATATTTTTTGGGTGTGTGAGTGACTTGTAGTGTGACTTGCATGCTGAGAAAATATCAAGAGGTGAAAATTTAGGAGTTGGGCTCCCCATATCAAAATAGAAGAAAAAGTACATCATGTGAGAATTGTGTGTTCGGCTCTGCCACTCTGGTGAAGCTTTTCTCTACCAACGAGACTTAACTTGTGTAATGTTGTTTATGGGAGATTTAGGGAGAGACGACGAACTGTCAGTCATAATATCCACCATAAAATATTCACATATATCGTCTAAACAATTTTCAACACATATATCCAATCTTTCTTTGTTAACACTGAAATTTTGGGATTTTAGATTTATAATCTCACACAAGTCTAAAATTAGTATTTAGAAATTCTGATTTTAATAATACTTTTTCATGACAAAAGTAGTTTAAATCCGGGATACAAAGGGAACCAACTTATTATACAAGAAAAAGTATATCATGTCTTTTATATCCATATTTATCAAATAGAGTAACAAAAATGAAATCTTTAAATTCACTAAGGAATATAACTACATGTAAGTAAAAACAAATATATAGGCGTAACTTAAATTACAATTAGAAGCAATATAGTCAAGCAAAAGATAAAAATAAGATCATAAATATTGCGTTTGATCATTTGTATCTAATTAAGTTGTTTGAATCGATTTGTACAGAGAAATATAATGCAGTTTGTTTGCGCAGTTCATGACACTCTGTCAATACGTCTGGGGAGGCTTTTGCTCCCTAATTTACTATTCCGGTTAGGCATGTGCATGCGGATCCTCGGATCGGGTTCGAGTCAGGTTTGGATTGATTTTTATCGGATTAGGATCTTAGACATTTGGATCCAACTAGGTATTTAGAAATTTTTGGTTTGGGTTTGGATCGGTTACTATCGGATCCGGATCGGTTTAAGTTCATAATTTCAATACCATAATTTCAGGTATATATTGGGTTCGGATCAGTTTGGATATTTAGAACCCGAAAAGAATTCAAAGTACCCAAACTAAATCCGAAAAACCGAAAATATCCGAAAACCCAAAAATACCCGAAAATCCAAAAAATACCCGAAAATCCAAAAAATACCCAAAACCGAAAAATATCCGACAATATTCAAATACCCAAAAAAATATCCAAAAATTTATCCAAAATTTGATTCGAATATCCAAAATTTTACCCGAATACCCAAATTATATTTTTTTAAAAACTAAAATTTACCCAAAACCCAAAACTATACCCAAAAATTCAAACCCGACTTTAAAAAATATCCAAAATACCCATAAACATACTAAAAACCTGAATATACCTAATATATTCGGGTACTTCGGGTACCCGATCGGTCTCGGGTAAGACCTAGACCGAACCGAGATCCGCATGTCCAAAGAAAAAAGATCCAATAAGTACTTTACCATGGATCCGGACCCGGATTTGAACCTGTATTTTCGAATTGGTTCTGGTTCGAGTCTTCGGATCTAGGTAAAATGTCCATGCCTAATTTCGATCACCGGAATCATTTTCAATTGGGTTACACGTTTGCTAATCACTCTATCTCTTGTGTTATAAGTTATGAGAGATTAAATAAATTAATGCAAGAAGAAAATCTATTAGCTCTCTCACGAACTTCAACTTCATGCGATGAATGTAAGCTTGCTCTCTTTTCCGATAATCTCTTCTCCAAATATTTCCAAATACCAAAAGAGGTATCCTCCTTCATTAATTTTCTTATTATTTGATTACTCAAGCTTATTTTAATAAGACTTCTAACTCACTTATCTTTGATAACTCTCTTAGGATCAACTTTAGACTTCGTACCCTCTTATGGCATGTTGGCGTCATAAGTTTTGATCCCTCTTTTCTCAAGAACTGTCCAAACCAAGAATCTCCAATGCGCATAGCATCTTGTGCTTCCAAATACCAAAGTCTCTTTGTCCATCAAACTTTTCAACTTCAAATCTACCTTGTATTGGCTCCATCACTAAACCTATGTATCTTGATCTTTAACTTGCAGGGTATAGTTTGAAAACTGAAGAAACCGTGGTAAATCTAGAACCAAGAATCAGCTGATCAAGAACGAAAAGGCGTGCAATCTGCTGAAGAACCCAAACCACACAATACACACGGATCAACCAGATAAGTTTCAAACCTTGATCTGCTCTTTCTTACTTGTGTATTTCAGTCTTCTTGATATTGAATGTTGCGTCTTGACTGATCTGAATGAGAAACTGGGATATGATGACTTGATACAATAACTTGCCGCTCTGATAGCACTTGTTGCGTTTGATTTTTGTATTTATGTGAGTTGTTTGAATCAATTTCTAAAGAAAATGATAGTGTTATTTGTTTGCCCATTTCACAACACCATGTGTTATGTCCAGGGAAGGCTCTTGCTCCCTAATCCACTACTCCGATCACCGAAATCACCTCCAGTTGGTTACACTTTCGCTAATCGCTATATCTCTTGTGTTACAGGTGACAAGAGATTGAGTAAGCGAATACAAGAAATAAGAAGATCTATGAGCTCTCCGGCGAACTTCTACGCAATGAAGGTAAGCTTACTTGAGGATATGTTTTTGTTACATGGTCTAACTAACTTTGTTTTCTACTGCAGGTTGTTATAAAGTTGACGACGGCCCATCATAAACATACCTACGACCCAACTCCACACTCGAGCCGTAACAAAGCAGTAACCTGGATCGGTCCAGAGACGGCCTAATTGAGATGTTAAAAGCATTAACCTAACAACAATAAAAATAAGTTTTATGAAATTTGGATATAAATACAAGTTTACAAAAAAAGGATTAACTATATTTTCTCAAAACAATACAAATTGATATGAAAAAGCTGATTAGTATATTAGTTTATTTTTAAATCCTTCACATTTAAGTAAAAACCAAGCAATGTTTTTAAAACCGGACCAAATACCAATTCAGTATAGCTACTGGTTGATTGGTTGGATCATTTCAACTGATTAAACCATATTTTGATTTTTTTTGTTTTTAAACTACATATATATATACATTATTTGGATCTAAAAATATAGTTCTACATATAATATATTAAACATAAATTTAGCTATATACACAGTAAATAAGTGATTATATGTAAATTAAAATTGATAAAACCACATGATTGACCATTAAAATTAATGAATTTATTCTTACAACTAAATTCTCAAATTTTATGAATGATAAAATGAGAGCCAAAAATGGTTTCTTTTACATTCTTTCTTAAAAAAATAAAATTAAACAAAATAGAATTAAATATTGATAGTAACATTGATTATAAAATATTATATTTTAATAATTGAAAATATATTAATTATATGTTGTTCTTTTAGAACCGGGTTTTAGTATTGACTTGAATTGTCGGTTTTAGCTGATTTTACTGGGTTTTAAACCAAACCGGATTTGGCTTCTTCAACGAGTCACGGTCCAGTCCGGTTTACTAAAAAATCAAAACCAATACAAAAATTGGAAAAAAATAGTTTTAATTTTAGTATTTTAATAACCAAACAATACTTACAAACCTAATCAAAACCTGATTTAAAACCATAGTATGTAGCCCTGTGAAAATCATTGCATTCCATTGGTAGGTAACATGGATACAAATTTATGAAATGAATTTAAAACAGTTGGTGAGGAAAAAGAATCTATTCTTCTTGGAGAATAATCAAACATGGACAGAAGAACTAAGGAAGCATCTCATTAACAAAAAGGAAGCATCCCATGTGATGATGTGAATGTTGGGTGAAAAATAATTCATTGGGGAAAAATACCCATTGATTTTTAACCAATAAATGAATTACACTACCAACCCCGTACAAATCTAGTTGTATTTGTGTCCGAACAAGTGTAAAACTCGTGTCATGCACAGCACGAGAATGTTACTGGATTTAACAATGTTAAAAACATCTTCAATTCAACTCTATGATTAACTGTAAAAAAAGAATAGAAAATAAAATAAAAGTATCTATACCAACTCTAAATTTTAATGCAAAATAGAATAAAAAACGAAGTTATGAATAAATAAGTGATCATTCTATAAATAGAGTAATAATTTTTTCATTTATTTTGTACTTTATTTTTCATTTTATTTTACAGTAAATTATGAAGTAAGTTTAAAAATACTCTATTGAATAAACAAAAAAAATTATTTTTATTTTATTTTATAGTAAATTACGGAATAGAATTGAGATGTTCTAACAAAGTAACAATAACAATGTACTCAATTACGAATTTAGCCATTAAGACAACTTTTATTATTAACAATCGATTTCACTACTTTGGTCAAAAAATTTACTTTTTTTTTCTTGTGTGAGACTGAGTTAATAAATTCCGTTGAATATTTAAATTACGTATTAAATCGAGCTTCCATTTTTTGGTCAAAAAGAATATTTCAAAAACTGATAATATTTAGGAAAGTCTCAAGATACTACCAAATTAAAAAGGAAAACGTGTACTTATTTATTTTTTATTTTACTCGGCGCAAAATAGTAAACAAGTGTCCGCGCTTCCTTTTCTCCCCTTATTTAAACACTTGTCTCCTCTCTTCCTCTTCTACCTCACAACAATCAAATCTCTCACCACTTCTCTCTATCTCTCTAGAAAAGACATTATTTCACAACCTAAAAAAAAACTTTGTCTGAAACGGCATATGTCTCAGAGACCTCAAGTTCCTCATTCTTCTTCTATAGCTTTCGGTCTCCATTCTCATCTCCTAATCTCCAGTGAGATCAGCTCTAATTCCAACTGGTCTCTTTGAGAAAGAAAAAAAATCTCACTTTTTAAAAAAATTCTCTCAGATTTTCTCGGGAAAAAAATCTAAGATTTCTGAATTTTTGATTTTCGATTTGATTTAACAAAAAGAAAGAAATGGGTCTAAAGGGTTTCGCAGAAGGAGGCATCGCATCAATCGTAGCGGGTTGTTCGACCCACCCGCTTGATCTAATCAAGGTCCGAATGCAACTCCAAGGCGAATCAGCTTCCGTTCAGACAAATCTCCGACCAGCACTTGCTTTCCAGACCTCCTCCTCCTCCGCCGCCGTCCACGCGCCTCCACCTCCTCCGCGCGTGGGTATAATCGGTATCGGATCTCGTATCATCCGACAAGAAGGCGCGCGTGCTCTCTTCTCCGGCGTCTCCGCCACCGTTCTCCGTCAGACTCTCTACTCGACGACTCGTATGGGTTTATACGACATTCTGAAAACCAAATGGACCGACCCGGAAACAAAGTCTATTCCTTTAACCCGCAAACTCGCCGCCGGATTCATCGCCGGAGGAA